>OX030959.1:10238323-10335823 GCA_943735955.1 Piscicola geometra | reverse complement strand
CTTATTGGGCCCTAATACTATTAGGAGTACAATTCGGCACAAATCAAAGATCTGGGAAAACCCAATCCAAGACAATATCACCCTAAATTGTTCTCATTAAATTCTTAGGAATTATTATATGGTTAATGTTCATGAGACAGCTCAGCTGACATTATATAAAATGCTGATTAACTACTCACTTGAAGTTTAAGTGACACAGGAAAAATAATTTTTTTCATTTTCATTAAATTATGAATTAATATTATCATTTATTGTATTAGTGAAGCAAAAAAATAATATAACCCCATATCTAAAAGCCTTTTTATCTATGAGTCCATGAATCTCGGGCAGCAGAACTAGCCATTGGAGTCTGCGAAATACAAATTACAAATACAAATTGTCGAATAGCTAGCTATTGCCAAAAGGGAATTTAATAAAGGGTGTTGAATTGCCGAAATATATTTAATGATATTTAACAATTTATATATTTATGTGTAATAACTTATTTGATGAATTTAAATTAAATTAAATTATTCAATTGAATATTGATTCATTAATTGATGAACTAAATTTAATGTTATATTAATTTTTTTCAATGTTTTATAACTTTTTTAACCAAAGATATTTTAAGTAACGGTTTTAACTATTATGTTGCATTGCCAAGTACTTATATATAATAATAATAATATTAATAAAATAGCCTCAAAAAGTATTTAATTTGGATTTGAAAATTACAGATTTTTTATATTCAAAATTAATAACACCCAAAAATAGCCTTAAAAAGTATATAATTTGGATTTGAAAATTACAGATTTTTTATATTCGGCAATTCGTACTAGTTGAAAAAAATTTCTTTCGGCAATTCAGGCTTTTTAATATTTCGACTCATTCGGCAATTTACATTTCGGTAATTCGCACTAGTACCCTGGGAGTCGACTTGAATAAGTCAACCCCGAATTGACTTGACCTTTCAAGTCGAATTCAGTTAGCGCAACCGTCGAATTTTATTAGTTTAGTTTGGGGAGTTAAAACCACGCAGATCTTTTGACCTCTATAATGGTTATAAAAAATATAAAAAACAAACAAAACAAAACATATATATCTAATAATAATTATTATATAAAAAATATATATATTTATGTTTATGTATATAAATTATTTTTTACTATTATGTCATAGTCGCACTTGTAGTTGTACAGCATGGGATGGTTTTCCCAGTATTTATCTAATTTTATTTTAAATTTATCTGTATTTTCAGCTTTTACAATTTCATCAGGCAAGCTATCCCAAACTGTTACCACTCTTTGTGTATAAAAAAAATTTCTTGTATTCTTTTGGCACTTTTTTTTGGATAATTTTAGTGAATTTCCTCTTGATTGCCTTGTATTAAGTGTGAAAATATCTTGCGTTATTTTACTATCATATTTATTATTAAGTATTTTATAGGTTTCGATCATGTCCCCTCGAAGTCTTCGGTATTTTAATATTGGTAACTTAATTACTTTAAGTCTATCGTTGTAAGTCTTTTCTTTTAGATAAGGTAGCATTTTTGTAGCCCTTCTTTGTAGATTTTCTATTCAATCAATTTGATTTTTCAATGAAGGACTCCATACACTGCTAAGGTATTCTAGATGGGGCCTAACTATACCTTTAAATAATAATCTAAATGTTTTTGTATCAATAAATTTAAACGTTCTTCTTATTAGCCCTAATAATTGGTTAGCTTCATTTACTTGTTTTGTATGTGAATATGGAATTTTAAATTCTTGTCTATAATTACACCAAGGTCTTTTTCATACTCTATACTTTCTAAAACTACCTGACTTCCTTCATAATCCTGCATAGAATAAACTCTTTCTTCCTTTTTATTTCTGTATATCTGCAATAGTTTACATTTATGTGGAGGAAGTCTCAGGTCCCATTGTACACTCCATTCCACTACTTTGTTTATATTTTCTTGTAGCCTTGTTTGGTCCTCTATTTCATTAATTTGTTGATATATTTTACAATCATCAGCGTACATAAATATATTTGAACTCACTCTCTCTGGCAGATCGTTGATAAATAAAACAAATAATAATGGACCCAATACTGATCCTTGGGGAATGCCACTTACTTTTACCCATTGTGATTTAACACCATTAACATTAACCCTCTGTACCCTATCATTTAGAAAATTACTTATCCACCTGCATGTTTTATAACCAATTCCATAATTTTCTAATTTATATATAATTTTTTATGCAGTACCTTATCAAATGCTTTCATAAAATCAGTGTAAATAACATCGATTACCCTTCCTTTGTCTAAAATACTAGTCCAATTATCCATTACCATTAGTAGTTGTAATGAAGTCGACCGTCCTCCAATAAAACCATATTGTCTTTTGCTAAATAAATCATTTAAATTCATATGTTTTTCTATTCTTTTTCTTATTACTTTTTCCATTAGTTTACAGGTTATACTAGTTATTGGTGAAGTCAATTTAAATTTTAAAGTTTAAAATCAAGTTGACTTAAAAATTTATAACTTATGTGAATTCAAATATAATTTTTTTTTAAATACAGTCTACATTTTTTTATAAATAATTTTTTAAGGTCGTGAATAATTAATATTTGAGTTATAAAATGTCTATGCATCGTAAAAAAAGCAAAAACAAAGCTCGAAATAAGCGCGCTAATTTTACCCATTAAATCGTTGATTAATTACATATTAACGTTTCATAACTGGGTTGAAAGCTAGGGGTTCGTGTTAAATTATTAAAATTATTTGTTTTTTAAAGTTATATTGCATTATTTCATTAAAAATCTCGATAAAAATGGCAAAAAAATTGAATGATATAAGTAAAAATGTATAAAAATTGATAAATAACAATGTGAGGTCTGAATTATTAGAAACTCAAGGAAAAGCAATTTGTTTGATGTTAGATAGTTGGACCGCTAAACATAAATACTATCCATATCATGGAATTCGAGTTAAATATATTAATAATCAATGGGATTATAAAGTAGCCACGGGGTCAGGGGCGGCAATCTGCGGAAAATCTTGGGGGGTCCTCCCCAGGGTTGGAATCAAAAAACCGGTATCGGCCAATACAGTACAAGCGATACTATTTAGTATTGTTTGCTGTGGTGCTAACTCTTTTTGTATCAACTATTAATATTTTTATCGCCAAACATTTAAAAAAAGCTCGATACTCGATAAAAATACTTTTCTATTGCCACTTTAAGCGATTTGAAGAAAAATAGCGATTTTAATACCTTTTATTATTGGTCATCTATATGAATTCACTTTCAATTAAATTTAATTACAACTAGCCATCAACCCTACTAATGTCAAAACCACCACTCTAAAAATTAGAGGTCGGACATGGACGATTTTTCATTCCCGGTCCCGTCCCGTTCCCGAATTTTTTGTTCCCGTCCCGTCCCGTTCCCGATGGGCCATCAGAATTTTGCTTGCCGTCTCGTCCCGTTCCCGAATTTTTTCCCCGTACCGACCCGTTTCCGAAAGCTTTTTGTTTATTTATTTTGACTGCTGTTTTCACTGGTCCCAAACTTGCTAGTCCTAACATTTCTTACAATTAATTATTTAAAAGTCAGAGATTAATCCTTTTAGTAAAATAAAAAAAACACGATTTAAAATTCAAATATTTATTGAAATGAAAGTATTGAAGTTAGTCATTGCTTTTGAGTAATTCAATCAAGTCTTTATTGCTTTTAACACAAGTTAAACCGTCAAGAGTTTAAGCTTTCAAATTAGATGATTTTGGGTCTTAATTTAAACGAACACATGTGTAAAAAAATCCGTTACAGGGAATATAACTTGCAGGTATACTAAACAAAATTTTGGCTACTTCTTGTAGTATTGGAAAATTTCACATTTTACTCCAATAAAATAAAAAATCTTTATAATCTTCCATTTTGTTGGAACGTAATTGTGAATATTTGTACAATTCATCCTCTTCTGAATTTTTTTCTTCGTTCATTATTATTAATTCTTTAATAATGTTAGATATATGTTTTTTGACAACATTCTCATTCTCCACAACTGCACAAATAAAATTATTCGTATAATTTGATAGTATAATAATTGTATTATAATTTTTACTTTATAAAAACAAACATAATATGTCTAAATAACCATCATTTTTTTTCTCTCAATGGCACTGCAGCTTCGCCTGGCTGTTCAAAATAGAATTAAATTTTCTCTAATGAAAGTTTTGGTATTTATTTCTTTTCTATCCAAAACTTTTTTTATTCTTTCATACTGGGGATGCAACAGACATGCTGCCATATGAATAAGATCCATGGGCATCTTTTCTTTTGTCGAAATGATCAACTGAGCAATCATTTGGAAATTAATCATTCAAATTCAAATTATTAATTTATAAAATAGAAATAATATAACTGACCAGTTTGATTTCAGTTGAAAAGTTTTCATCATCACCCATTTGTTCTAATCTCCCTAATATTTGGACTCGACATAACAACTTCAAATGTAGTGTTGGAGATTTTGGCGTTGGCAATGGTGGCTTCGTTATACATTTATACATTTATATTGCATATAATACTTATTTTAAGTACGGATTATCGATGAAATAGAGATTTCCATACTTAGAAGTTTGCTGAAAATCATTTTTAAAGAATCCAATCCCAAGAACTTTTCCCCTTTTTTCCCGTTCCCGTTTTTCCCGTTCCCGATTTGAATTTTGATTCCCGTTCCCGTCCCGAAAATCTATTCCCGGTTCCCGACTTTTCCCGTCCCGAAATTAATTTTCATTCCCGTTCCCGCGGGAGTCCCGCGGGTACCCGGTCAAATCGGGTACCCGGTCCGACCTCTACTAAAAATAGAATAACGGTCCACGAGTTTGAAGATAAATTTAACTTTTTGCAAAAGTTTTTAGCGATTTGAGAAAAAATAATTAGGTTTTGCATTACGTACTTATAGATTCAATTAATGTTATTCTTATATTCTTTCATTTATTTACTCTATTTTTTTTCTCAAATTATTTTATGAACGATTAAAGAAAACGTTCCACAAATCCTTTTATTATTTTTACAAATCTATTGATCAGTTCTTTTTATTAAAAAATAAATGTGCACAGATTTGCATCCATATGCCTATGTCCGAATAAAATAGTGAAATTCATTTCAATAATTTCAGATGTAATAATAAATTAATACTAATTAAATGTCCGGAAAAACGTGTGTCATTACAGTCATCATATTATAGAAGTATATATAAATGTCAAGTCACTAAAAGTTAGAATATCAATATAACATAAATATTAAGCATAACTAACTAGGTAGACCACAAATAAATCTGTATTCATTTTTTTGATGAAACTAAAGATAAATAAACAAATTATTGCGTTAGCCAGTTCTACAGTCAGATAAATATGCAGTCTGGGTCAAAAAAAACATGCTGCGATATATTTGTATATAACTTTAGCAAATGTAAAGCGATTTTCAATTTTTTCACTATTTGACTCAGAAATGGATAAGGAACAAGATTTAAGAAACATTTATTTTGACCCTTTGAATATGTAATACATTTACCTTGTGAAACTGAAACAAAGGTAAAAATACCGAAAAATGTCATGTAAAAAACATGGAAAAAAAAGTAATAACAAATGTCAATTTTTTTAAATAAATTGAAACATTTTAATGTGTTTTACGCTATTTTCTCACTTGTTTTAGTTTCACTAGGTGAAGATAATGCATATTGAAGGAATCTAAATAAATTTTATAACATCTTGTTTTCCATTCATTTCTGAATCAAATAGTTTAAAAAAATTACAAATTCATTTAAATTTACAAAGTTATAAACAAATATACAATGACTAATTTTTTTTGGCCTACAGTGTATATTCAGATAACACAAAATACCCTCTCTGTCTGTCCTACCCTCTCCCACAGCTCGCTAACTCCAATTTCCAAAAAGACTTCTTGGCAAATTCTTGGACACAAAAGCGTCAACCTGATCAATTCATTAACATTTAGAATTTCATCGACAAATTATTTTGTTATTAAAATTTAAATCTGTTTGCTTGCAAAAAGTGAACCGATATTTTCTGAAAAGCATTCTGAATGTCTGTTGCGAAAATTGATAAATCGAAAATTTAATTTTTTATAAATATAATTCATTAATTTAAATGCATAAATATAAAAAGAAGAGTATGGGAAAGAGTCTTTGAGTAAGCAAAGAATAATTTTGCTTTAGGCAGCTATCACTATAACTACGTCTACCCAAAATATATTACTGAATAAAAATTCTGTTTCATGCTATGGTATGCCTGTGTTAAGATAGGGTTGAGAAATTATTGTATTTGAAAAATTGAGGGGGATCCATGTTAAGATGGACTCCAGGACCCCCCTAGATTCGCTCCCCATATATACTCACAATGTATTACTGTATTAGCATTTTTTATGCCATGGTTGACGATTAGGCTCATATCAAAATGAGAGTTAAGAAATGTGTATTTTTAAAAGAGTGAGGGGGTTCTTATGAAGGTTGACCCCAGGACCCCCCCAGGATCGCCGCCCATGCACGGGGTTCAAGGTTGTTGAAAAACACACAAGTGAAAACACGGCTGCCCACGTTCGGGATGAGTTGGGTAAGCTGAAGACTCAACAGAAGCAAAGCCACATTCCCAGCCAACCAAGAAATGAAGCTTCTACAAAAAGTTAAACAAAACAAAAAGCTTGTTTTGCCGAAGATTATATCCTGCGTCAGGATAGCGTAGCCGCGCATGGATCCCCCTCAATTTTTCAAATACAATAATTTCTCAACCCTATCTTAACACAAGCATACCAATCTTCGGCAAAACAACGATAACTATGATATTGAAATGCAAATCAACGAAGAAATCATCCAGTATTTCCATTTGTTAATTGTAAAAGAAGATGAGTCGCCATTGGCATTTTGGAAAAACCAGCAAAATTTGCTCTTTTTAAGTTTACTAACCAGAAGCTATCTAACCACATCAGCTTCTAGTGTTCCCGTTGAAAGTATGTTTGCTACTTGTTCTGAACGTCAAAAGATCATCTATGGCACCACATACTGCCAATTTATTATCTTTTGTGCATGACAATTATTCTGAATGTTATTCAATAACTAAAGAAGGTGCTATTAAAAACAATTAACTTTCAATATAACTACAAATGTATTATTTTTTGTTATTTTGTATTTTTAAAAATTGTGAAATTATTATGTCTTTCATAAATTTTTTAAAAATGTAAAATCTATTAAATAGACAGATAGATAGTTACAACCCAAGCTAAAAAAGCGTGTTAAAATTATTTGAGTCTCATCAAATCGGTTGATTTATTGTCAAGTCAAGTCGTTTCTGTTTCCAGAAGTCAGTTTCAAGTCAATTTTTGAGTCATTTCTACACCAAGTCAAATCATTAAAAAAATAATTCGACTCCTAGGTCTGATCAGAACCAATGGTTGAACCGTAATTCATCTGTCTCTGTACCATAGTCTATGTGACAGGCTCTCAAATAGGGAGTGAGAGGTCAGCGTATCCAAATGTATAGAGCAAAAATTGAGACATTGTGTTGTTGAATTTGTTTTCAAAAATTCACTGATTCAAAAATAGGCTCAAAAAATTTAATTAGATACAAGTAACTGTTGTTATATAATATAAGAGAAAACAGGGTAAGATGCTCATGATTGTTTTTATAAAATATAAATGCGCTATAGAATTTGCCAGTGGATTTAAACCAAGTGATGAAAGGTTTTTTTAGCTTTCATGAAAAAGAGCTCATGAAAAATGTAATAGAGGCAAAGAGAATATGGAAGGTATTTATGTATTCCATTCTCAAGTTTCTTTAAATGAGCAAAAATGACGTGATAGAAAAAAAGCTGTCAGATTTAATTACTTTCCGGAGAATCGTTTTCAAACTAGAAAATGTATGATTAGAAAACAAGAACAAATAGTGAACATAGTTAAGATATTGAAGTATTTAATGCAATACATTTTTTTATTTATCTCTTCATCTCTTAGAAGCAGTATTAAAAATAACTTAACATGGGCGTCTTGTCCTGCTCTCCGATATATATATATATATATATATATATATATATATATATATATATATATATATATATATATATATATATATATATATATATATATATATATATATATATATATATATATATATATATATATATATATATATATATATATATATATATATATATATATATATATATATATTTGTTTCATAATTTAAATTAATAATTTAGTCAAAAAAATAGAAGTCTGATAGTTATATAAAATAGGATAGTTCCCAGATACGATCTGAACCAAGGTACACGAATCAATGTCTTAATTGCAGTGTATTGCATAATTTAATTTGAAATTTATTTTTTTTTAATGTCAAAATGAATTTTTAAGCTTTTTAAGAAGTAGAAATAGAAGCAGAAAATGTGATGGAGGAAAGGAGGTACATGAGACAGCAGGAGAAAGTGACAAAAAAGAGAATATTGCATAGTAAGTCAGCATGAACTACCACCAACACAGATGGGCATGACTTTCGTCTTCAACCTCATCGTAGGCACTGGAGCACTCGCCATTCCTAAAGCGTTTGCAACTGCTGGCTGGGCGGTCAGTCTCGCCATGATTGCTGTCATCGCCTTCCTCAGGTTCCAGCTCTCGTCATGCCGTAGTGGTTTCAATTAAATTGAGTTTACTCTGAAAGATTAGCTCGTAAATTATTTTTAAAGAAAAACTTATTTACTGTGGTGATGAAATTGAAGGGGATGTGGGTGAGATAGGTGGTATAGAGGGGATTGATCATGACGTGGTTAAATTCAGAATCAAGTTTTTAAAAGGTTTAAACTGTTTTTACAATTGATTGATGAGCGCTACGTCGATACATTTGATTAATTAATCTAAATCTTTCTCCCATTTGTTTCCTATTCCACTGCTCTGAAGCTACATCACAGCGACTTTTGTGATAGAGAGTATGACATGTGCAAGTGCTCTGAGCAGGATTGAGAGTCTCAAAAAGAATGAGGTGATGCACTTTGTTGTGGTGTGCTGGAGTAGGGTGTGCAGTGTGATAGAGGGTGTTGTGTGTGGTGGGAGCAATGCTATGAGAAGTCTGTTTTGTGGTTTAAGAAAAGTTTAATGTGATCTTGTTGCTTTGCCACATCGAAATATTTTCTTATTGCAAATCCCATCACCCGCCTACCAGGACTCAGGCAACCCTTGCGAGAACTCCATTATTTCAGGTTTTTCTTCATGCAGACTGACCAAATATATATATTAGGGCTATGACTCTTGTGATTTCATGTTCCTGGTTCATGTATCGATGAATAATCGTACAAAAGTAATGAATTAAATTTAAATTTAATTTTCTTGTAGAATGATCTCACCCACTAATCACTACATTCAAATTTACAATAGATATAGCATATAGTATATGCATATTAGTGTTATGAATTTTTTTCCCAATTATTCATTTCTTATAAATCAACCGCAATTATGTAGTTTTAGAGAATCATAAGGGCTGATTTAATCTATTTTATGACTTTTTATTTTTTTACTTTTAGTTAATTAACGTCTAAGTTATGTTTTTTGAACAGTTTCATTTCACAGAACTTGAATGCCTTTACTTTAGTCACAGATACTCACAGGGAGGCGATAGAAGAAAACCTTTCTGAAAGATCTGTCTTGCTGGCTGGTATCAGTTATTTATCTAAAATTTTGTTTTTTATTTTGTATTGTGGCCTTGTGTTGATGATGTGAGACGTTGATTTTATTTTATAATCATACTATTTTAATGTTCAGACTCGATGTGGGTAGCAATGACGAAGATCATGGCTTAACTTTCGGAACACAGCACTTGACTTCTTAGGAGGCTTCATAAATCAAAAACTCGTCTCCAAAACTCGAGTTTTTTCGTCGAAATAGATTTAACTATTTAAAGGTGCCAAACATTGAATTTCAAAGCCAAACTTATCAAATAAGAACATTTTTTCGAGTTTTGGACTAGGTAGCGGTATCCCAGGTTTACCGCATTTGGTGATTTCTGGTGAAATTCCATCGTCTCCTGGTGCTTTTCAACTCTTTAGGGCATCAATAGCTTTGCTGAGTTCGTCCATGGATAGTTCGACATCCAGCTCTTCCAAGACTGGCAAGTCTTCTATAGCGTCCAGTGCTATCTGAGTCACAGAGTTTTCTTTAGAATAAAGTTCCAGATAGTGTTCGACCCACCTTCCTATTTACTTGTCTTTGTCTGTGATGGTCTCTCCTGATTTGGACTTTAAGGGTGCAGTCTTCTTTGCTGACTTGCCTGTTGCTTTCTTGATGCCTTCATACATGCTCCTTACGTTGCCAGCGTCTGACGCTTGTTGGATGCTATTCGCCAGTTGATGCCAATAGTCATTTGCGCAGCGTCAGGCCGTCTGCTGGGCCTTTCTTCGGGCAGCTTTCAACTCTTCGAAGGTGGACTGACTCGGGTCGCGTTTGTATTCGATCAATGCCTTTCTCTTGGCGTCAATAACAGGCTCAAGATCTGCCGCATTCGCTTCGAACCAATCGGTGTTCTTGTGTTCCTTTTTACCAAACGTGAGTAAAGCAGTTCTAAAGATGTTATTCCGGAGCGAGTTCCATCTGACTTCCGCGTTAGGCTCTTGGTCGCAGTGTTGCAGCTCCCCCAGCCGATCTATGAACTCCTGGTTCTTGGCCTGATGGGTGGTCTGATAGGTGTTGATTTTCGGCTGGCATTTCTTCTTGGAGAGGTGAAGCCTCTTGGGGCGCAACTTTATCTTTGACGCGATCAGAGAGTGGTCTGTATCGCAATCGGCACTATGGAAAGCTCTGGTGCTGCGAACGTTGTTCAACGAGTTGTGCCTGGTGATGATCAAGTCCAGTTGATGCCAATGATTTGATCTTGGATGTCTCCAGGACACCTTGTGACATGCTTTGCTCTGGAAGTATGTGTTTGTTACGCACAGGTTGTGGTAGCAACAGAATTCGAGTAGTCTCTGGCCGTTTTCGTTCATTTTCCCGATGCCATGGTGACCCAGCACATCTGGCCATGAGTCGTGGTCAGAGCCAACACGGGCGTTAAAATCTCCCTGAAGGTAGAGGTGTTCGGAGGCAGGAACTGTGGCAACAACGCTGCTTAGTTGTTCGTAGAATTGATCTTTAGTCTCGGCGCTGGCTTGCATGGTCGGTGCATAGATGCACAAAAGATTAGCAGTGCCAGATACTGTGAGAAGGCGTAGAGTGAAGATTCTCTCTGTGCCGCGGAAAAGAAGTTCGGACATGCAAAGCAGGGTGTTCTTGATGGCGAAGCCGACTCCGTGTTCCCTGGTCTCTTCTTCTCCTTTCCCCTGCCAAAAGAACGTGTAGTGTTCCTCCCTCAAGGATCCAGACTCTGGAAGACGCGTTTCCTGTAGGGCTGCAACGTCGACGTTTTGTCTGTGCATCTCATGATCAATGACTATAGTCTTGGAAGGTCTTCGATCTCACGAAGGTCATCACTCAGTCCAGTGCACATAGTACGTACGTTCCAGCTTGCAATACGGAGAGCTGGAATCTCCATCTTTTTGTATTTTTATTTGTTTTGTGCGTGAAGATAACGGCCTGCTTGTTGAGCTGTACTCTAAGCTCCAGGCACCCACTGAAGCAGGCAGTAGTGGTAGTAGTAGTAGTATTAGTAGTAGTATTATTATTATTAGTAGTAGTAGTAGTAGTAGTAGTAGTAGTGGTAGTAGTGGTAGTAGTAGTAGTGGTAGTATTAGTGGTAGTAGTAGTAGTAGTAGTAGTAGTAGTGGTAGTAGTAGTAGTAGTAGTAGTAGTAGTAGTAGTAGTAGTAGTAGTAGTAGTAGTAGTAGTAGTAGTAGTATTTATACTGTCTTTGTTTCGATTCTCTACATTTATCATCTTCTCTTTCCTTTCCTTCTGTCTCCAAATCGCACCCACGCATCTCAGCACCACTCTTTCCAGCTTCCGATCCACTTCCCGGCAACCATGGACCCCTCCCATCCGGTCCTGATTTCCACGTTCCTTTCTCCAAGCTGTCAACCACTCTTCTCTCCATTCTTCATATAAACTGCATTCTAGCAATGCGTGCCTCTCATTCTCTTCTTCCCCACAAACACACTTCCTATCCTCTCTCCAGTGCACATGAAACTATCTAATTTGTTATAAATTTCTTACTATTTAATCTATTTTTTATTATTTTTTTACGGAAGTTTAATAGTTTAAAAAAAACTAATTCTATATATGATTGTTCAAATTGTTTATTAATTTGAATTTATTGATTTAATAAGAAACTATTTTTTTTATAAAAGAATTTTTTCTCAATTTTTGAATATTTCATCTCTATTAGTTATGCCATTTTTATGTTACGGATCCTACCAACGCTACCACCTGGTAGCATAGTCATATTTGTATTTATTTTATATTTTATTGTATATATTGGCTAGTTTGGCTATAAATACAAGATATTTTAAAGTTTAAAGATTTTTGCTTTCAAAAATTTTTCGGTAGAACAAAGGTTAATACAATTTTGACCAAAGTCCAACTTTTTGTGAATCGTTAAGAAGCTTTATGGAGTAATATGTGTGCATAATAATAATAATGATTTGCTAATATCTTCCATTTTTACGTGTTTTCCTACTGATAGTGTTTCAGAAAATGATGTAACTTCTCTCATTTTAATTCTACATTTTAGCCCCTTGGACGCAAGGTCAAGAGATTTTTGAAATCAGGGATGTTCTAGAGATGGTGAGGAAACATGGGGAGGGTATCTGTTGAAATGCTTCTAAGCGTTTAACTGGGCGGTAGAAGGGTTTGAGTATGTGATTTATTTTTTGAACTTGTCCGTTTTTTCCCACTTTATTATTATTTGTCTAATCACATTTAATGATTAATATTCATAAACTCAGTCACTAACGCCTACCACAGGGTACCATGGCAAAAATGTTCTTCAGTAAAAGTGAGTTTGATTTTTTTACATTTCAGCCGTATGCTTCTGCATTTATGTAGTGTAATAGAAATAGTAGAAACAATAACGACATTCTCATGTTCATGATATAACTTGTACATTGTCTACAAAGTGAAGTCATTTCAGACAGACCCCACCCTCGCGAGAGGAAATTCTATAGAATTACTTGTCATGTAGAAAATAAACGTTGATGATCTGTTTGATAGATACGGCTGATCGAATTCAATCCACCACAGCGGGCTACTACTTTTTCTATTTCTGCATCATCATCTACCTCTATGGGGATCTCTCAATATATGCTGCAGCCGTTCCAAAGTCGCTCAGAGACGTCACGTGGTATGAACATTTCAATATTGTCTTTGCAACTCATGGATTGACCAATGGTTAATAATCCCAAGCTCGAATGCACCGATGCTCAGTAGCCCATAGGAGCGAATGAAAATTTGCAGTCTCAGTGGCTTTGAAGCTTTACGGGTTATACGCCACTATTATAATTCCTGTCATTCGAGTGCGGTTCCAAAGAGGGTCTTAGGGAATGGAAAAGTTGTAAAAGTACGAACATGGTGTGGCAAAAAGTCAACGCATCTTCTATTTCTCTTACTTTCAGCTGTTCCCATCAGGGATTGCCACATCGAATTATTTTTCACCATAAAAAATATTTTAAACTGACATTTAACTCAAAGAAATTTATTAAAAAAAGTTTATATTAAACTGACATTTAACTCAGAGAAATGTATTACAAAAAAGTCTATATTAAAAAATACTTTTGAGGGACATTTCTTAAGTCAAAAATAAGAAATGTTAGAATATTTGGTCTGTTGCGTTTCGCAGTGAAAAAATATTTCAGCTTCCAGGGGGGTGTTTCCCGGATGGCACGGATTCTCGCATTATTATTTTAAATAATTTAAACCAAATGTTTCACATTTTTACTAAAAACCATTATAATTTACTTCTGGTTTATAAATCACATAATTTTCCTAAGTTTGAGCAAAAGCTTTTTGTCATTTTGACATCTGCTCAATGTCATCAAGAATTTCAATGAATCTGGGTTTTTTCTCGCACAAGTCAGCTGAAGTGTGTTCAGATAATTAAAAAGCTTCAACCATTAATGTAAATTATTGCAAATATATAGAAATAAAAAGAAGAAAACGTTTATTCTCTGCAGAATTATGAAGTAGTAGAGAGAATAGAATATGAAAAATACTCCGGTTTAAATAGAAAAAATAACCTAATATTTGTTATGCATATCGAAAAGCAAGTAAGTAAAGCTAACCAAATGACAGGATTAATAATAAAAAATATAAAATAATGCGTATTTATAATGCGCCAAGGCACGCAACTGAGGCGCCACTAACGCGACATAGGTCGTGAAACACCGCATCATATACACTAGGTGTATGATAGCTGACGGTTGGCTGAAAAGGGATTTGAACTGGCGACCTTTAATTTGCAGGCCCAACGACTTTACCATCTAAGCCAACCCGCTTCTTTAATAAGAAAATTGTTTACATTTCTTGATATAAAAACATTTAGATTATTATTTAAAAGTATAGTTAGGCCCCATCTGGAATACCTTAGCAGTGTATGGTGCCTGTAGTGGCCTACATTATAGTGGTCCACATATAAGCACGCGCTCATGCACTGGCACTTCTAGGACTAACGTACTTGATAACCTTTGTCCCTCGTACCATATATAAGGAAGCCTTCTCGTTAATAAACTCACTCTTGTTCCCATATTTCAATCGCATTCGCTTCAATTTGTTCTTGCTACTCTTGTTTTTGTTTTAGTTGTTGCTTCTCTTTATGCGGTTGAACTGCGGCAGTCTCTGTATCTTCTCCAAGAATGAGATGTTGTTGTTGCAAATGTTGTTGTTCTGTCGGGGTCACCAATTAAAGCGTATGCGATTGAAATATGGAACAAGAGAGAGTTTATTAACGAAAAGGCTTCCTTATATATGGTACGAGGGACAAAGGTTATCAAGTACGTTAGTCCTAGAAGTGCCAGTGCATGAGCGCGTGCGCATGTGCGTGCTTATATGTGGACCGCTATAATTTAGGCCACTACAAGCTCTTCATTGAAAAAAAACAAATTGACTGCAGTGAAAATGTACAAAGAAGGCATACAAAAAGGCTACCTTATCTATAAGATGATAAAGACCGCGGTATTTCAGTTTCAAATGTCAAAATTCAAATATTCGAGTTATAGAGATTTAAAAAATAAGTATGTCTTCAAAAATATTTTTATTCATCGGTTTATTTAAAGAAATAGGGTCAAAATTATAAGAACGATACAAATTTTTTATTATACATCAATGCTGTAAAAGTTTGAATGCAATATTAGTACATTATGCTTTTTCTATGACTTGATATTACCCTAATACATTCTTTCACGATTTACAATTTTTTTTAGATACTAAATTTATATTTTGTTCCATATTTGTAAAATTTCACTTTAGCTCCACCAAATCAGAAACATGTTTTCCATTGAATAAAAATTATGTACAATGAATCTCCATAGGTTCTTAATTGGGTTCAAATCAACAGATCTTTGCTGGCCATGGTGATAATCTAATATTTTCCTTCAAAAAGTAACGTCTTGGCACTTGGGAAACACGAATAGAGACATTTTCCTGTTGGTTTACAAAATATATTCCGTGAAATCAACTTACAAAGGGTTTCAAATCTTCTATTCTGTTGGCATTCATCCATCTCGTGAGATGATGATTGCGCTCTGATGTGTTCTTGGACGGCAGCTTCTAGAGTGGCTCAGCAGACCAATCCTGGATCGACAGTCTCTGCTGCAGCGGCTGCAGGTGAAGTCGGATGGAGGATCTAGAGCCTGATTCTGCTGCCTCATTTTTCTTCTTTGCCTTCGGGATTCCAGATGTTGCCTGCGTTCTTCCTCGCCCTTTTTGATGCCTTTGTGGACAGTCTGGCGCCAGCCCCTCCGGTCATCGACCAGCTCTTCCCATCTGCCAGGGTCGATACCCGTAAGTTTGAGGTCGCGTTTGCAGACGTCTTTGAAGCGTAGTTGCGGGCGACCAACTGGACGTTGTCCTGTAGCCAACTCGCCATAGAGGGTGTCCTTGGGTATGCGACCTTCTTCCATTCTACGCACGTGACACAGCCAGCGTAAACGTCTTTGGCATAGAAGGAGGTGTATGCTGAGTGAGTTGGCTTGATTGAGTACGGCAGTGTTGATGACTTTGTCTTGCCATGTTATGCCAAAGATGCGTCGGAGACAGCGAAGATGAAAGCTTTCGAGACGATCTTCTTGCCTGGCATAGGTGGTCCAGGTTTCGCTGCCATACAACAGGGTGCTGAGAACGCATGCCTGGTACACTTTGAGCTTGGTGTTTCGTGTCAGTTGGTTGTTGGTCCATACACGTTTGCTCAATCTGGCCATGACGCTGGCTGCTTTGGCGAGCCTCTTATCAATCTCGATGTCGAGGGATAGGCTGCTAGTAATGACGGAACCCAAGTAGGTGAACTTGTCAGTGGCCTCCAGCACTTTTGTCGATTGTGATTGAGGGTGGAACAGGAATGTCTTGACCCATGATGTTGGTTTTCTTGATACTGATGGTCAGACCGAATTCCCTGCAAGCCTGAGCAAAGAGATTCATCAGCTGCTGAAGGTGTTCCTCGGTGTGTGACACCAGGGCCGCATCATCAGCGAACAGCATGTCTCTGATGAGGACAGCGCGAATTTTTGTCTTTGCTCTTAGGCGTGCCATGTTCAGCAGTTTCCCGTCACTTCTGGTGTGTAAATGGACACCTTCGGCAGACTCTTTAAATGCAAAGTTCAACAGCATCGAGAAGAAGATACCGAATAAGGTAGGCACTAGCCCACAACCCTGTTTGACCCCACTCTTGATTATGAAGGATTCTGAGGTCTTCCCATCGTAGCTGACCACACCTTGCGTGTTTTCGTGATAAGAAGTTGTAATTTTGAGCAGCCGAGATGGACAGCCGATCTTCTTGAGTAGCCGAAACAAGCCGTTTTTGCTTACAAGGTCGAATGCCTTAGTTAGGTCGATAAAGGCGATATACAGCGGCATCCGCTGTTCTCTGCACTTTTCCTGGAGCTGACGCACGGAGAAGATCATGTCGACTGTGGATCTTCCTGATCTGAAGCCGCATTGTGATTCAGGATACACACGACTTGCTAGGACTTGGAGAAGGTTAAGGACAACGTGTGCGAAAGCTTTACCCAAGACGCTAAGCAGTGAGATGCCCCTGTAGTTGTTGCAGTCGCTGCGGTCGCCCTTGTTCTTATACAGGGTGACAATCTTGGCATTGCGCATGTCATGTGGAACTCTACCTTCTCTCCAACATAGGCAAAGGAGCTTGTGAAGTGGATCTAGTAGAGACGGTTTACCACATTTGATTATTTCTGGTGGGATGTCATCGTCTCCTGGTGCTTTTCCACTCTTTAAGGCACCAATAGCTTTGCTGAGTTCGTCCATGGTCGGCTCGACATCCAGCTCTTCCAAGACTGGCAAGTCTTCAATAGCGTAAAGTGCTATCTGAGTCACAGAGTTTTCTTTGGAATAAAGTTCCAGATAGTGTTCGACCCACCTTGCCATTTGCTTTTCTTTGTCTGTGATGGTCTCTCCTGATTTGGACTTTAAGGGTGCAGTCTTCTTTGCTGACTTGCCTGTTGCTTTCTTGATGCCTTCATACATGCTCCTTACGTTGCTAGCGTCTGACGCTTGTTGGATGCTATTCGCCAGTTGAAGCCAATAGTCATTTGCGCAGCGTCAGGCCGTCTGCTGGGCCTTTCTTCGGGCAGCTTTCAACTCTTCGAAGGTGGACTGACTCGGGTCGCGTTTGTATTCGATCAATGCCTTTCTCTTGGCGTCAATAACAGGCTCAAGATCTGCCGTATTCGCTTCGAACCAATCGGTGTTCTTGTGTTCCTTTTTACCATACGTGAGTAAAGCAGTTCTGAAGATGGTATTCCGGAGCGAGTTCTATTCTTCCATTCTTGACCTTAACAAGCAGCTCGTCCAGTGATTCAGCTATGCCTACAAAATCATCTACGTACAACATGGACATCCAGGGCGAAACTCTATAGATAACGCTTCTAGCATGATGGTGGCGAGGCTTCTTCTTGAAGCAAGAGTTTCCGACTAGAAGCTCGTTTGCCACCAAGAATTTCAAGACTCTTTCGCCTTCAGTGTTTCGCTCACCTATTGCATGCCTGCCATGGACCTCTCTGTAACTACTGGAGTCACAGCCAATATGTCCGTTCCAGTCCCGCATACAAATATTCTTTCTATAAACCAGATTTTTAAAAATTTTCCTTTTAAAAAAACCTAGTTTTCTTCATTTTACTTTAATTAAGTTTTGACTGTTTTTTTGCTTGATCCGTTGCTTTGAAATTTCCGAAAGACGGGATCTGTCCATCTCTAGGCTGCTGGCTCTTTTATAGGATGATGGATCTACTGACTGCATTCAATTTACTATTTTCTTTAGTCTATGGTTCACCTTACTACACTGAGTCTCCATTTAAGGTTGTGACAAGAGTGTCATCGATTTCAGTAGCCTGCTCACTGATTGGGTACTTCATAGGTAAGGCCTCTTTATCAATGTCCTAGTCTCTCTTGCCTATTTAAAACCGTCTTGGGAAGAGGCTGCTTAATAAAAATTAACTTATAGACTTACTCCAAATGCTCAACTGCTGCTTCTGACATAAAATGCACATTCAAGCCAAAAAACACCACCAGAACAACTTGAAATAGGAAGGTTCCATAACTTCTTTTACTAGACAGGCTAGGCAATTGTTTATAGGTGGGTTCTGGCTTGAGAACTCAGTGAGATCACTGAAGTGGTGAATAAGAATTGTTTTTGCTTTGAAAAAACCCAAACTTTTTGGCTTTGTAAAAAAACAGCCGCCCACTGGATACCATTATTTACTCAAGGTAGAGGAGAAACTCATTGAATCGGTTCCAGGGTTTAGCTGAGCTCAGGAGCCACCAGCTGAAGACACATGTCAAGTGCATGTCCTACTACACTTTTATTTTTTCTAAAACGTTTATTTTCACCACAAAAATTTAAAAACCTGATATATCTTTATATCCGTTTCAACCAATTGCAGAACTTTATTCATGCCACTGCTGAAGCCCAGTGTAGTGTGGGTGGCACAAATATTTGTTTATAATATTTATAATATATTATTTCATTTATTACCTTAAGTAACCTGCTTATTTTAAAATTTAAGTAAATTAAATTATCTAATGATTTCTTTTTATTTAAAAACACTAAGGCTTAAGCTTAAATATTCGATTTAGTTTTTTGGGTGTGGGCGGGGGGGTTTCATCAAAAGTACCAACTTCCAATATTAAATATTCATGAAATAACTTAGTGAGCCATAATCCAAGTGGACGTAATGAATTTACAATTTTTCGATTTTTTGTCTACTCTAGCTTATATATATAATTTATTTTTTTTAGTATTATAATTTTCCATTTTTTATGACCACTATAGAGGTCAAAAGACCTGTGCTTCTCACAAACACACAGCACCTACTACCACAATGCGACTTCCAACGACACGATCCCTCTCTTGCCAACTTCCATTTCGTCCACCACAACCGCAAACTCGTCTTGTTTGCCCCTCTCTCCGTCCGATCCGTGCTGGCTCTCATCCCATCTCACCAGGATGGACGTGTATAGGATTTACGTTGTAAGTAGGTCGGCAATTTGATTGGTTGGTAAGTATTTGGATTGGTTGGTAGGTATTTTGATTGGTTGGTAGGTATTTGGATTGGTTGGTAGGTAATTGGATTGGTTGGTAGGTATTTGGATTGGTTGGTAGGTAATTGAATTGGTTGGTAGGTATTTGGATTGGTTGGTAGGTATTTGGATTGGTTGGTAGGTATTTGGATTGGTTGGTAGATATTTGGATTGGTTGGTAGGTAATTGGATTGGTTGGTAGGTATTTGGATTGGTTGGTAGGTATTTGGATTGGTTGGTAGGTATTTGGATTGGTTGGTAGGTAATTGGATTGGTTGGTAGGTATTTGGATTGGTTGGTAGTAGAGGTCGGACCGGGTACCTGATCTGACCGGGTACCCGCGGGACTCCTGCGGGAACGGGAATGAAAATTAATTTCGGGACGGGAAAAGTCGGGAACCGGGAATAGGTTTTCGGGACGGGAACGGGAATTAACATTCAAATCGGGAACGGGAATCAACTTTTAAATCGGGAACGGGAAAAACGGGAATACCATTTATTGGGATTAGATTCTTAAAAAATTATACTTCAACAAACTTCTAAGTATGGAAATCTCTATTTCATCGATACTCCGTATTCAAAATAAGTATTAAATGCAATAGAAATGTATAATGAAGCCACCATTGCCAATGTCGAAATCTCCAACACTACATTTGAAGTTGTTATGGCGAGTCCAAAGATAAGGGAGATTAGAACAAATGGGTGATGATGAAAACTTTTCAGATGAAATCAAAATGGTCAGTTATATTATTTTAATTTTATAAATTAATACTTTGAATTTGAATGATTAATTTTCAAATGATTGCTCAGTTGATCATTTCGACAAAAGAAAAGATGCCATTGATCTTATTCATATGACAGCATGTCCCCAGTATGAAAGAATAATAGGAAAAAAGTTTGGGATAGAAAAGAAATAAATGCCAAGACTTTCATTAGAGAAAATTTAATTCTATTTTGTACAGCCAGGCCAAGCTGCAGTGCCTTTGAGAAAAAAAACAAATGATGGTTATTTAGACCTATTATGTTAGTTTTTGTAACGTAAAGATTATAATAAAATTATTATGCTATCAAATTATACGAATGATTTTATATTTGCAGCTATGGAGAATAAGAATGTCGTCAAAAAACATATTTCTATCATTATTGAAGAATTAATAATAATGAACGAAGAAAAAAATTCAGAAGAGGATGAATTGTACAAATATTCACAATTACGTTCCAAAAAATTGAAAATTATAAAGTTGTTTTATTTTATTGGAGTAAAATGAGCAATTTTAAAATACTACAAGAAGTAGCCAAAATTTTGTTTAGTATATCTGCAAGTTATATTCCCTGTGAACGGAATTTTTCAATATGTGGTCGTTTAACTTCAGACCCAAAATCTTCTCATTTGAAAGCTGAAACTCTTAAACGGTTTAACCCGTGTGAAAAGCAATAAAGACTTGATTGAATTACTCAAAAACAATGACTAGCTTCAATACTTTCATTTCAATAAATACTTAAAATGTAAATCGTGTTTTTTTAAATTTTATTAAAAGAAATATTCTCTGACTTTCAAATAATAAATTTCAAGAAATGTTAGAACTAGCAAGTTTGGGACCAGTGAAAACGGCAGCGAAAATGAATAAAAAAACAATTAAGTTTCGGGAACGGGTCGGGACCGGGAATCGAATTGCGGGAACGGGACGGGACGGGAATCAAAATTCTGATGTCCCATCGGGAACGGGACGGGAAAAAAAATTTCGGGAACGGGATGGGACGGGAATCGAAATTCTGATGTCCCATCGGAAACGGGACGGGACGGGAAAACAAATTTCGGGAACGGGACGGGACCGGGAATGAAAAATCGTCCATGTCCGACCTCTAGTTGGTAGGTATTTGGATTGTTGGTAGATAATTAAATTGGACGGTCTGTGATTGGACTGATTGGTGTTTGAGTAGGGTCAAGTCGTAGGCGTTTTTAAAGGCACTTGCTTTGGCAACTGGACTTCAGGATCACTTAATTTTTTTTAAAGTTTTCTTTATTGAAAAAAAGAAAAGTAAATTCAATTTTTTTGAAATATAATTTATTATTTAATTTTCTAAAATAAATATATTATTTAATTTGTTTAAATAAATTTATATATTAATTAATTTTATAAATAAATTTATTTAAGATTAAATTTTTTTAAATACAATTATTATTTTTTTTCTTCTACATTTTTTTCTACATTTATTTTATTTTTTTGAATACATTTATTTATTATTTAATTTTATTAATACATTTATTTTTATTTAATTTTTTAAAATACATTTATTTTTTATTTCTATTTTGATCACTCATATTTTTTATAACCCTAACCCTATAATAATTATTAAAACATAAAAATATAAGTGATCAAAATGTAAATAAAAGATAAATATTCGTACAAAAATGTTTCTCCACTTTCAATAGTCGAAATTCGAAACATGAAGTTATTGAAGCTTCTAAAGTTCAAGTGCCGTAGCCAGATCCAGCTCGTTTAAAAAAAATGATTTATGAACTGGAGCAGTTAAAAATAAATCAAAATCCCGTTGTTAAGAGTTTCCACATCATAAGAATATAGAATTTCTTTAGCTCATTTCAGCTCGAATTTATTTATTTTCACAATTTCCTTTTCACAACAGAATCAATTGATTAAAATAGAAAAAAAATTGATATGATGAAAAATATTCTGTCTAGAACCAAAAATATTTATATTCCAATAATGGAACACTGAGCATGAAAGGGGGAGTCAAATTCAACAGTGAATCATATGTTTTATTATCAAAAATTTTAAAAAATGGTTTTTGTAAATATTATTTTCCATTGAATATCAAAATAAATTAGTTTGAAAAATAAAATATTACAGAGATTAAAATTAGTTTATTTTTTATTAAATGTTTCAAATTATTTTTCACATAGTTGTTTTCTTTTTTTAATCTTTTGTTTATAGTCTATATTACTCACAGCCTGACAGACGCAGGCCATCTTACAAATGTTCCATAGTTCTTATGCGCCAGAACGCCACTCCAACGAACGTTAACATCTTTCAATGCATACGTCGCTAACACCGCATCATATACACTAGGTATATACACATCATATACACTAGGTCAGTGATTTTCCAGTTCGGATTTTTCGGTTCAAGTTCAAGTTACAGTTATGAAAAATTTAATTTTTCAGTTACTATTCAAGTTACAGTTATGCAAATTTTAATTTTTCAGTTACTATTTCAGTTTCAGTTATTTTTGTCAGTTACAGTTACAGTTAATCAAGATGGAGAAAAAATGAATTTTTATTTATAATACAGCCCAAATTAATGTTTAAAAGTCAAATTATTTAAAAGATATATAAATATATTATTCATAATATACGCTATTCATTTTCATGAATGTCTTCAATTCCAGATATTTGCTGAGGCGATTTTTTCTCTACAGTTAGGTCTCCGCACATTTAAAACACCCTTTCCTCATACGCTTGTGAAGCGGGAGCTGAAACAATGTCTTGCGCAAAAGAATCTAATAATCTAGGGTACTCAATAATCTAAGTGCTAACATCTTTCCTGTATGTGGGTGAGACACAGAATGAACATTCAGCAGGACCAGAATGGCACGACGCATTGATGGATTATAAAAAGATGCTGAGATCCCGAGACATGAAAGTGTAAGACCCTTCTTAGTCCAGCAATCCATGCTAATGACAAAGCGATGTCCAGTTTGAAGATCTTTACGAATTCGATCTTCTACATTGTTCTTATAATCTTTTATCAAAGAAATCATTTTCTCTGAACCTAAATGATAGAAATTGCATATATTTACGACTGTTTAATTGAAATTATTTAAATGGGTTATAAATTATGCTCATAACTTGGTAAATAATATTTAAAAATGTAAATACGTAAATAATTATCAACTACAGTGTGTTGCCTGGTAACTTTCTCCTTATCATTATCATCCTCTTCTGAAACCTGACATTCGCTTTTGTCGCATGAAGCTTTGTAAATAAAATAGGCCCATACGGCATTTTCTTGTTTTCTGCCGCATTAACCTTAAACATTTCATAAAAATTTGTATAATTCAACTAGTTAAAAAAAAGTAACTATGTAAAACACTAAATTAATATAATAATTATATTATAATCGGACTCGAAGAATAAAATTAATTAATAATATTATTGCTCTAAGACGTGCATCCGCCAATGTTTTATCTTGCAGCGCTTCCCATTTTTTAAGTAGATATTTTTTAGTTACTATTCAGTTAGTATTCTTGTTTTTCAGTTTCTATTTTAGTTACAGTTATGCATTGAATTACAGTTACAGTTAAAGTTACAGTTAACTGAATCATATTTTTCAGTTAATTTACTATTTCAGTTACAGTTACAGTTAACTGGAACAACACTGCACTAGGTATATATGATAGTTCACGGTTGCTTGTCAGGGATTCGAACTAGCGACCTTTAAGTTGCAAGTCCGACGTCTACCATCTAAGCCATCCCCCCTCCCCAAAGAGTGCACCTCGTTTCGTTTTCTGCAGAAATTAAATAATGTTCTAGCTTATTGAACCTAATAGGGCTTGGCACTCGTCCTTCCACAGGCTTGTCACTTTTGGGACTTCCACTACCTGATGAAGAGTGAGATATCCACAGAAAGATTTTTTTCCTGTTGATAAACATCGTTGACATTAACAACTGGATTGATTGGAAGCATCAGTGTTGATCAAAGAATGGCATGTTAAATTAGAAAAAAATATAATGAAAAATAAAATTTTAAGATAATCAACAAACTATAAAATCCATTTTGTAGTTAATTCATTTATAAACAACTTTCAACTTAAAAATTAAAGATTTATTAGTTATTCAATATTCTGTTAGTTTTTTTTTGATGTTTTAATAATGGAAAACTGAGCAAAACATGAAAGAAAAGTAACGTGGAAGAGTCGGAGAAATTATTAGAAGAAAATGAAACCTCCAAAACGATATAGCCTTAACCAAACAAAAGACCACGAACATATGTAGCTTCAAATTTGAAGATGAGGATATTAATTATAGATGAGGATATTAATGAGGATATTATAAGTCAATAATTCAACGTTATAGAACAGAATCTGGAATAGGCTTAGAAAGTTGCTCACTTGTTTGGTGGCAACAACACGAAGAAGCATATCCGGCTCTTGTAAAACTGGCAAGAAAGTACTTGTCATCTCCTGCAAGTACAGCTCCATGTGAACGTCTATTCAGCTTGTCAGGGCGCATAGTGAAATATGCATTTTTAAAATTTATGGATTTATTTTGTTTTCTTTCAAATGTGGATTAATTTAAATCAATAATTCTAATAAAACTTCAATAGTTTCTATTACATTTGTGGAAAAAGACTTAAAATAATATTTCATACAAATGTCAAATATGCTAAAAACATTGCGACAAAATATAATTAAGTGTCGATTAAAATATTTAATCGTTCGATTAACCGCGATTAAAATTTTTAATCTCTAGTATTTATCACTTCTTTTGTGTGATGAGAACCATATTTTTTTCGCTGCTGAAATTATGCTTCATGTATAAAATTTAGTGTTTTTGAAGCTATTTTCAGGCCATTTAGAATACAAAGAATAGAAGAGGATTGATTTTCAAACTATTATATTTATATAAAAAACTACGGAAGTTTTCATTCGAGAATAATAATGCTTCAAGACTGACATGATTCGGTATCTTGTGCAACTCTCTAACATCAGGTCTTGTTCGTAGTCTTGCTAGGATCGTTCGTTTTCTTCAACGTGCAAAAGACCAAGTACCTTCAGGTGATCACTTCACTGCTCAGATGGCTAGGTAGGTGCAGAATTTTTTAAAATATTTTTAATTACACAATAACCGCATTCTTATAATACTAGCTGCTTTAGTTTGGTTAATTACGCAAAACACATTAATTCTCGTATTAGATCTTATATAAGCGCCCTTCTATTCAAAATGATTTTCAAACATAAATAAATTCAATAACAGCTTTTTTAACGATGGTGACGATAGCGGTTCGCAGGCTGGTAGCGAAGGAAGGCACGGGAAAACCTGCTGCTGCCTCCCTTCCCAACATCCCTAATCTTTTTGGCATTTGCGTGTATGCCTTCATGTGCCATCACTCCCTTCCACAACTCATCACTCCTATCAGCTACAAACGACGAGTGTACGTCTTTCTTGGAACCACCACTCTTCTTATTCTTTTCTTCTACTGCCTTCTTTCTCTCACTGGTATCTTCTGTTTCTCAGAACTCTACGACCTCTACACCCTCAACTTCCAGCCACCTAAGTGTCCCTCAGACACCTCCACTGACATCATCACCACTTCCATCTTTATCGAATATTTTTTGGCTCTTTTTCCAGTTTTTACCATCAGCACCAGTTTCCCCATCATCGGCATCACTCTTCGCAACAACCTCAAGAACATCTTCAACTTGCAAAACGAGAGCAGAAGATCCTTCCAGCGCACTTTCATCAAACGAGTGATTCTGCCTCTGTGTGTTCTGCTTGTTCCCCTCTGCATCGCCCTCCTCACCTGCGACATCCAGCTCCTTGTCGGGCTGACAGGCTCTTATGCTGGCACCGTCATTCAATACATCGTTCCCGCCAGTTTGGTTCTCTTGGCTCGTAGGACCGTAGGCAACTTCCACCTCGACACCAATCCATACACATCGCCCTTCAAACACCCTCTTTGGATATACGTCATTTTTGCGTGGTCTGTTGTCTGCTTGGGTGTCGTCACTGTTAATAACATTCTCAGAATCTGACGAATATTTTGTTTATTGCAATTCATTTTGTGAGATCTGAATTTAAGTTTATTTTTCAATCGTGTTCATATTTCAAAACAACATTAATTCCATTTAAAAAGTTTTTAGCCAAGAATTGCTACCATGGCCGCATACTTTCAATCAATGCTGCTGACTCAAACGCTACAGTATTATCTTTCTGTGCACCAGACCACATTAAATTGCCTTCACGTTATTTTTTTGACATTATAATGAAAGATGCCTTTTTATGTTTTCAACGTTCTAGGCCCTAGAATCTAGGGGCTTTTGAAATGTCAAATAAAGTTCTGAGTAAATATCTACTCTTCTAATTGATGATACATTAATTAAATTTTCAATTGAAAACTATCGAGTTAACCCTATTTAAACTTTAAATATGTTCTGTTATACCTTTTATTTCTTAGTAGGGAAGGTTGCACAAGTCGGGCCGATTTTTAAACGTAGCTTCATTGCATAAGAAATAATTTAACCCATTAACGCATACTGTCCTTTTTTAAGGACAGCAATAAAAAGTTTTTTTAATAATAGTTATCTTGATTATATTTATTATCTTTGCAGCTAATCCTGTCCTATATAAACTGAAGTCTTTGTTAAAAATTTTTTTGTGATTTGAAATTGATAGATTGTTTCGATATTCTGATTTTTCAAGGCGATAACTAAATTTTTTGTGTTTTTGTCATGGCTCATGAAAAAAAGTTAGTTATAATTTTATTTAATGTCTACCATTCATAATGTATAATAATATTTCATTGTTATTCATTCTTATATCTTTATTTAAAATAAATTTTATTTTACATGTAATATTATTTCCAAAAACTGTGTTTTATTGAGTGTCCTTTTTTAAGGACACTATGCAGTAATACTGATGGTAAAAACAATTATTTTCAGATTCGCTCTTCATGAAGTCCTTAGTATTTTGGAAGATGACAATGATTTCTTCTCAGCAGATACAGTTCTAACAGTTCACACGACAAATCAAAATTTGAAAACATGTCTTTCCTCACATTGTTTAATTAATTTTTTTATGTAACAGTCATCAAGTTGATAACTATACAGTATAGCTAGATTGTGTCCATGGTCGCTTTGTTCGCAGTAAATCCTGCGGTTTGCTAAAGGAGCAAACCTGAAAGCATAATTATAGCCTATACTCATTCTTTCAGGCAATCAATCAAATAAATTTCTATAGCGCTCTACCCTCAAAATCAAGAGACTATGTTCCTATGGCAAACCGCAGGATGTATTGCGAACAAAGCGACCATGGACACAATCTAGCTGTAAGCAATGCTATAACTGTCAACAGATTTGAATAATTATTAAGATATTTTCATTGCAATGACAATGAGAAAACTAATAAATTAGACAGAATGGCCAAAGTGCGTCCATTATTTGATGCTATGAATGACAGATTTTACAAATTTTAGCCCAAAGAATGTCATTTGGCAATTGATGAATCAATCGTGTCATATTATGGGAGGCATTCATCAAAAGAACTTATCAGAGGGAAACCTATAAGGTTTGGGAATACAGTTTGGCGTCTAAATAATAGGCTTGGTTATTTGGTAAACCCATATCAAGGAGCATCGGAAGATTGCAACAGCGATTTAGGCCTTGGTGGATCGGTGGTATCCAAACTAATAAGATCATTTTATTAGTCAAATTGGAGATGGGCAAAAAAGATTCAAGCAATGTGGAAAGAAAGTGCAAAAGAAATGCCTTAAATGTAATGTAGCTTTACATTTGGAGTGCTTCAGCATCTACCACGAATCGTGATTACCGTCGGTAGCAATGCATAGCGTCCTTTTTTAAGGACATTTTTTATTTTCATCATAACTTTTTTTGTATAAAATATTTCAGACTAATTTTTTGATTTTATTTGTTAGAATCGGGTTTTCAATAAAATGTTAAAAAATTAATTAATTCCTTTGAGTCATGCGTTAATGGGTTAAATTTATCCAGCTATTATGTTGATACTTGTCTAGTTATGTGAACTCAAACATAAGACTAGATACTAAAGAAACAAGTTTTTTTACTTCAAACATGAACACCAAAAAATTCCATGTTAAGCAACTGGGTACTCAAGATGGAAGGCTCTGTTCCTTAAGATTAATTTATATTGTATTTAATAAAAAAATGTCATTTAAAAGTTGTATTTATCGTCAAAATTATTTATTTATCTAAAGAAATACACCAATTTGTATTTTAATGTGAATTGTCATTTAATCATGTTGACTAAAATGAATTAAATTTAGATTTTAGGTTTATTTTGCAAATGTAACTTTTTTTGGCTCTAGGCTTTCTAGTTTTCATTTCGACCTTTACTGGTTCAACTTCTTCAAAAATTACTTCACTTTTTAAAGTTTTTTTCAACTCGTCAACAATTAGTTGATCTTTGTGAGGTGTGTTCGTCAGAATTGTGGACACTTCACGACGTTTGTAGAAACTCATGGCAGATGTAAATAAATACATTTTATGATAAATAGTATGAATTATCATAGACTATGAGATGCTATAAAGCCGATGTAAAAGCTAATGAATACTAACGGTTTTTAATCCGTAAAAAGTAAATAATTGGTTTATATTAATTTTCAATCGTTTATATAAAGTATATACTCTATGGTCTAAATAAAAAATATACTCTATATAGTCTATTTGACGAACGGGTTGGCTTGGATGGAAGTCGTTGGACCTGCAACTTAAAGGTCGCCGGTTCGAATCCCTTTTCAGCCAACCGTGAGCTATCATATACCTAGTGTATATTATGCGGTGTTTCACGACTTATGTCGTGTGAGTGGCGCCTCAGTTGCGTGCCTTGGCGCATTATAAATACGCATTATTTATCAAAATATATATATATAATATACTCTATATAGACTTTTCAACTTCTACAGTCTCATTCTAAAATTCATATTTTCGACAACTATTCGTGGTCCATGTTAGGGAACTATGACCATGCACATAATCATTGTCATAACATATGACCACAAACTGTTGGTCTGGGATAGAGGTCGGACATGGACGATTTTTCATTCCCGGTCCCGTCCCGTTCCCGAAATTTGTTTTCCTGTCCCGTCCCGTTCCCGATGGGATATCAGAATTTTTATTCCCGTCCCGTCCCGTTCCCGATGGGCCATCAGAATTTTTATTCCCGTCCCGTCCCGTTTCCGAAATTTTTTCCCGTCCCGGCCCGTTCCCGATGGGACATCAAAATTTTGATTCCCGTCCCGTCCCGTTCCCGAAATTTTTTTACCGTTCCGACTCGTTCCCGAAAGCTTTTTGTTTTTTAATCATTTTCACTGGTACCAAACTTGCTAGTTTTAACATTTTTTAAAATTTATTATTTGAAAGTCAGAGAATATTTCTTTTAATAAAATAAAAAAAACACGATTTAAATTTCAAATATTTATTGAAATGAAAGTATTGAAGTTAGTCATTGTTTTTGAGTAATTCAATCAAGTCTTCATTGTTTTTCACACGGGTTAAACCGTTAAGAGTTTCAGCTTTCAAATGAGATGATTTTGGGTCTGAAGTTAAACGACCACATATTGAAAAATTCCGTTTACAGCGAATATAACTTGCAGATATACTAAAAAAAATTTCGGCTACTTCTTGTAGTATTTTAAAATTGCTCATTTTATTCCAATAAAATAAAACATCTTTATAATTTTCAATTTTTTGGGACGTAATTGTGAATATTTGTACAATTCATCTTCTTCTGAATTTTTTTCTTCGTTCATTATTATTAATTTTTCAATAATGTTGGAAATATGTTTTTTGACAACATTCTCATTCTCCACAACTGCAAATATAAAATCATTCGTATAATAATTTTATTATAATTTTTACGTTATTAAAACAAACATAATAGGTCTAAATAACCATCATTTGTTTTTTTTCTCAACGGCACTGCAGCTTGGTCTGGCTGTACAAAATAGAATTGAATTTTCTCTAATGAATGTCTTGTTATTCATTTCTTTTCTATCCCAAACTTTTTTTCTATTATTCTTTCATACTGGGGATGCAACAGACATGCTGTCATATGAATAAGATCAATGGCATCTTTTCTTTTGTCGAAAGGATCAACTGAGTAATCATTTGGAAATTTTGACATTGGCAATGGTGGCTTCGTTATACATTTCTATTGCATTTAATACTTATTTTAAGTACGGAGTATCGGTGAAATAAAGATTTCCATACTTAGAAGTTTGCTGAAAAATCATTGTTAAAGAATCCAATCCCAATAACTCTTATTCCCGTTTTTCCCGTTCCCGATTTAAAAATTGATTCCCGTTCCCGATTTGAATGTTGATTCCCGTTCCCGTTCCCGTCCCGAAAACCTATTCCAGGTTCCTGACTTTTCCCGTCCCGAAATTAATTTTCATTCTCATTCCCGCGGTTATCCGGTCCGACCTCTTGTCTGGAAGTGTCAACTGGCCAAAAAATTTCTAGTAGACGCTGGAAACTCTTGGATAGAACAGAGTTTGCTCAACAGGTTCGACTGTCTCCACTCTCGTCTAGCACTGACCTTGATGTAGATTCAGCTGCTGACCTCTACAGCTCCACTTTGCCTAGCATTCTAGATAAGTTGATTCCTTTTAATACTGTTAGAGTGCACCAGAGGCCTTCGGACCTCTGGTTTGACCATGAGTGTCACGCCTCTAAACGCCTTAAGAGAAGTCTTGAGAGAAGCTATAGTAAGTCAAAAAATGAGCACGCACGTACTGCCTGGGCCAAGCAGTTGAAAGTTTACAAGAGTCTGTGCAGACGTAAGCGAGAACACTTCTGGAACTTGAAGCTTTCGCAGTCCAAAGGGAAGTCAGCTGATACTTGGAAACTCATTAATAGCATCGCGGGCAGAAGTAAGACGTCGTCAGTCTCAGGCATCAGTGCTGATGACTATCACGCATACCTCACAGAGAAGGTTGTGCTGGCAAGAAGGTCAATCAATGCCCAAGATGACCCAACATTTTCGTATTGCGAGCACGGGCTCAGTTTGAATGGGTTCAGCATTGTCGACGAAAAAGAAGTAGTCAGGGCTATTCAAGGGCTTCCGAATAAGCAGTGCTCGAATGACCCGGTTCCTACATGGCTGTTGAAAGAGATATCTGGAATAATTTCTTCTTTTTTAGTGAGCTTATTCAACAGGTTTTTTTCGGCAGGCAGGGTTCCGAAGTCTTTCAAGTCGGCCTACATCACGCCACTGCTTAAGAAGCCGAGTCTTAAACTCACTGAAACTTCGTTCTACAGGCCTATTTCAAATTTGAGGGTGTTGTCCAAACTCAAAGAAAGATTAGTTCTCCACAGAGTAGTCAACTACCTCGCCGAATTTCATCTTTTCCCTACCTTGCAGTCAGCCTACCGTCGTCATCATTCGACAGAAACTGCCATAACCAAAGTCTTTTCAGACATCTTTAGGGCAGCAGATGACTGTAAGCTCACATTGTTAGTGTTGCTTGATCTATCGGCAGCTTTTGATCTGGTAGATCATGCTACACTGCTCCGAAGACTGAACATCTAGTATGGTTTCTCTGACTCTGCATTAGAATGGTTTAGGGACTACTTAAATGACAGATGTTTTGACATCCGCTGTAGTGGAACAAAATCGACAATGTCGGGTTCCGCTGTAGGAGTCCCCCGAGGTTCAGTCCTTGGTCCTTTACTGTTCTCGTTGTACACCGGAGATTTGGAAAGAATAGCAGCTAGACATGAGCTTGCTTTTCATCAGTATGCTGATGACACCCAGATTTACGGTCATTGCATTAAAGGTCATCAGGCTGACCTTCAAGAAAGGGTGTCATCATGCATTGAGGAAATTGCTGCTTGGATGGGTGCCAATCAACTGGAACTTAACTCCAGCAAAACTGAAGTTATCTGGCTCTCATTCCGTCGAAACTCTATTCACACTCCCAAAGATCCAGTTCGCATTTGTCAGAACGAGATAATTCCTTCTGAAAGTGTCAGAAACCTAGGAGTTTATCTCGACAAAAACCTCACCATGACGACACACATCATCAAGATGACTCAAACCTGCATTGCTTCTTTACGCCAAATACGATCCATAAGATGGTTATTGACCAAGGACTCACTGAGAACATTGGCTTCTGCTTTGGTTCTCAGTCGAATTGACTATGGCAATATTATTTTTACTGGGTTGCCAATGACGCAGCTGCAGAAAATTCAGCCTGTAAACAACACTACAGCTAGGCTCATAACAGGTGCTGGAAAGTATGATCACATCAGCCCTGTTCTCAAGGAGCTCTACTGGCTTCGTGTAGAAAACAGAATTGAATACAAAAACATCTTGTTAATGCACAATTGTCTGTCTATTGAGTGCCCAGATTATTTGTCGAGTAGCATTATCATAAGAGCAAGTCTTCCCCAGAGGGAAAGACTCAGGTCTTCCAGGTCAAGAGATGTAGTTCCACAAACCTACAACCTCAAGTATGCAGGTGCAAGAAGCTTTTTTGTCGCAGCGCCGACTCTTTGTAATAGTCTTCCCAATAGACTCAAATCCCCGAGCTCGACCGCGACATTCAGCCGTTCCCTGAAAACGTACTTGTTCGACCGATAACAATAACTTACAAATTTACTGCTCATTTTCCATTAATCAATTTCTTGCTTCCCAATTTCATCGTTATTTATTTTTCTTCTTTTTATTTATACTAATAGTCAATAATAATTGTAAAATAAATCATAATAATAATATAATATAGATATATACTTTTATCTTAAATTCATTGTTATTATTATTTCAGTTTCAACCTTTAAAAATTTATTATTATTACTTTGTCCATTAAAACAAAAATAAATAAATATGTATGTGTATATATATGTATATATGTATGTATGTATATGTATATATCTGTATATATGTATATATATAGAAATGATTATATTGTTTAATTTATATAATTTACCTTAAATATACTTACCATTTATTCATCTATCATTATTAATATTATTATCCAATTTTCCATAACTAAGTCCTCTTGAAGCCCGTCCGGGTTTACACCACGTTAATAACACATGTCGTTGTATTGTATTGTATTGTATAACAGGCCAATCACTCAATTTTTAATTTTACCACTTGCACACAATAAAACTGCATTGCATCATCTAATTACTAAAAAATTGAAATTATATACCTTCGCAAGTTGAGAAAAAAAAGCAAAATGTTATCCCCCAATATTTTAACAATTCTTCTAGAAGTCAGTTTTTCAAGTATTCTAATTGAATGAGACAACTTTCCGAAATGAAACCAACATAAAAATGTGCATCTTAGTTGGATGCATAGATATGAAATAAATGAAAGATTAATTTTTAAAGCGTATAACTGTAAATAAGCCCGTTCTATCTTTTGAACCGGTTCATCTTGAGCAACCTCCCCCTATAGACCTGGACGGAAACATAATTTAACGAGCTACATTGCGTGGCCTACGTGTTTGCTTTTTTATTATGCATTCCAAAAAAAGAATAACTTTTAAAACTTTATTTTTCAACTTTCAACTGAAAACAGATAAATTTTACTTTCTCTTTTTATTTTAAGTTTCAAAGTGATTTTTTATGTTTTGGGTGTTCGAATAAGACGTTGGTCTGATTGAGATCTTGTCAACCAGTTTGCAATATTGGTTGAGAATTATTCATTATTGTTTAAATCATTAAAAGTATACATTTCATAAGTAAAGTCAAAAATGGAAAACTAAAAATGTATATAAAATAGATCTGTTCCACGATTAAAAACTTCAATCGCAGTTAATCGAACGATTAAAAATTTTAAATCGTTTTTTAACGCAATGTTTTTAGCATATTTTAAATAAGTATAAAATAGTATTTGTTTTCTCCAAAAATTTAAAAGCAACTATTTAAGAATTATCAGAATTTATTTATACAAATAATCCTTTAAAAGAAAATAAATGAATTCATTAATTATCAAAAATGCAAATGTCACACATCCTATTTGAGCCAGTTACTCAAGCAAACGAGTTTTTCTACATATACAGGCACCACGGACAGTTTCTCGAGGTGACTTTTGAAGGGTCCCAGAATGGCCACTTCCACCTCCAGCAGGATTGGCTCACACGCCGATCATTATCACGATGCACTGATGCTCCAGTCGAACTTCGGACATAAGTTCTTTCTCTTCAGAATCAGACCCATCTGACATCGGAGTATCTTCATAACACTAAAATATTCAGATAAATACTTATTGTCGCTCACGTTAATGTTGAATTGTCCAATTTGAGTTTCTTATCGAGTTTATAATAGATTTAAAGTTGATAAAGACAAAATCAGTTTCCAAAAGTATTATTTATCTTGTTACTTCGTATAAACTATCGTTCAAGAAAGGTTTGAAAAGACCGGTGTTCTACTAAAAATGGCGGAAAGTGACGGCAAAGGTGAGAAAAGAACAGAAAAACCAAGTTACATACTGAAGAAAACAGGAAAAATGAGATAGAAGAAGAAAACCAAAAGAAATATAATCTGAAGCAAAAAAATGATGGAAGGGGCACAAGAAGAAATAGTGGGTGTTGAAGTAGACTACGACAGAGGCCAAAGCAATCATCAGCAAGAGGAAATTAGAGTAAAATTGCTTTGTAATTCCTTAATTTATTCATAGATTTAACTCCTCCTACTATAATTGATTGACATCTGAATAATCTAGTTAAATCACTTTTTAAAAGCAAATTAGTAATCGAATTTTGTTAAATAATTATTTTTCGAAAAGAATTATTAAGAAAACATCTTTTATAAAGATAATAATAACCGCCTTTTGTAAAAGAATAATGATAGAAATTCCAAAGTGGGAGGAGTTTAATGACTGTGAATATATTAAGGGATTACAAAGCAATTTTACCGGAAATTACAACTATGTCTCAAAGCATTATAGAAGATGGAACAATAGCAAAAGCAACAAGGAAAGGGAGTTGCAATTGCGAAATATGTCAAGTTACACATATAGAAAATAAGACAAAACTCATGGTTTGAGACCAGTGGCGGCGATCTGCGGAAAATCTGGGGGGGGGGGGGGGTCCTCTCCAGGGTTGGAATCAAAGAACCGGTATCGGCCAATACAGTACCAGCGATAATATTTAGTATTATTTGCTGTATTGCTAATTCTCTTTGTATCAACTATTAGTATTTGTATCGCCAAACATTAAAAAAAAAGTTCGATACTCAATAAAAATACTTTTCTATTGCCATTATAAGTAGGCAAAAAATCGAAAATTTGGAAATTTGTTACGTCCACTTGGAATATGGTTCACTAGGTTATTTCATGAATATTTAATATTGTTACTTTTGATGAAACCCCCACCCCTCCCACCCAAAAAACCAAATCGAAAATTTAGGCTTTAGCCTCAGCGTTTTCAAGCTAAAGTTATGTTCAGTGTTATTTTCGCAACGAAAACGAAAACAAAAATTCTGAATAATCGTTCCACGAAAACGAAAATAAAAATTAAATTTATTTTCTAAACGAAAACTAAAATAAAAACTATAATTATTTCCAAAACGAAACTGAAATAAAAACTATAATTATTTTCAAAACGAAAATTAAATAACTTTCAAAGTATGCCATAATATGTAAATGTATAATTTGTATAAAAAATATATGTCTATGTTATAAACATTATCTGTGGGCTTTATGAAAGTAGCGCCATTTATAAAACGGTATTTTATTTCCGCTTCCCTTTTTTCGTTAGAAGATTCGTTACTGCTTCGTCAATTAAATTATCACTTATTTTAATCGTAAATTTGTTATTATATTTCAATTTTTTATTACTCAATAATTTACGTACTCAATTCTTATAATATTTCAATTGACTGTTTATTTTTAAAACTCATTTGTTGTTAATATACAGTTCTATTTTACTGTTTCATTTTATGATCAATTAATTTTTTTAAATATAAAAAAATAGTGTTTAAAGTTCTAAATTAATATATTTTCAAAACTAAAATGAAAATAAAACTTTAATTATTTTCAAAACTGAAACAAAAATAAAAACTTTAAATATTTTCAAAACGAAAACGAAAACAAAAACTATAATTAATTCCAAAACGAAACTGAAATAAACCTATAATTATTTTTTGAAACGAAAATAACACTGTATTCATTCTGCTCTTTGAACATAGCTAACTGTGGACAAAGACTAGTTGCATTTAACTCACGATACTGCTTGCAAATATCATGGTTCACTTCACCAGATAGCAACATTGTCTCCAGCTGCAAGTATGAACGCAAACAAGGAGAATCTCGATTGAATATTTCTGTGAGTTGCATGAGTGCAATGTCTAAAACCGCGTAATATGCTGCTCGATAATGTTCCTCTGGTGTTGTTGCTACATAAGCTGGGCCCAGCCCACAATACTTTTGTGGCGGCTTTCACACCAGAGGTACAGCAATCGGCTCGAGATCATATGCCAAAACCATACTGTTGACATATCTGAAAATGGCGTTGAACTGTTCATCTGATCGTAGGCGACGCAGTTCTTGCACAACGGAATCAGTGGCTGCAATTAGTAAAAGAGTATGGTCGACATTATCAACAGCAGATCAAACATCAAGGCATAAAAGAAAAGTTGATGCATTAGAATCAGAAGTTAAAATAAGGTCATTATAGAGTATGAGTAAAGCAGTTTTAGTGAAGTGGCCATTTCTGAAACCAGATTGAGAGGATGGAAGCAGTAAGTATTTTTCTAGATAGACGATTAATTGTTGAAAAGTAACTTTTTCGAGAACGTTAGAAAGAAAGGAAAGATTAGATACAGGTCTATAACGAGATAAGGATGCCGGATCAAGAGAAGAACTCATCAGGCAAGTCAATTATAAGAGACACTAAAGCATCAGTTAACTGCTTCTTGCATTTCTCTGAACGATTGTAAAAAGCACATAACTCTTAGACAAACTTAAGTGAATTGCTCACAAAGGGATTTGAGAGAGCTGTGTGGTCGGCAACAAGATTAGTACAGTGTGCAGAACAGTGGAAAAACAACGCAAGCGGATGCTCACTGCTGATAATAGCCTGACAACGTTATTTCGGCCGTTCATGTTAGCAGTGCCGTCATAAGTCTGAGCTCTTAGTTTTTCTATAGGAAGCATAATTCTGATCAGAACACCTTTTACTACAGTAGATAATGTTAATCTGCTCGTGTCTGGGGAGCTGAATAAACCAATAAACTGTTCATTAATATTTAGAGCTTCATCACCAAAACGAATGCATATCGATTTCTGCTCTAACCCATTGCAGTCTTGTGTGCCGTCAACCACAACACCCCATGATTCGGCATTAACAGTGCACACTATTTTTCTAACGTTAGAATGAGCTAAAAGCATCAGCATTTAATTTTAGCAGTCATGTGAAATGAAACTTTTAGTTTGATTTAACCACAACTTTAGTTAATGTTCGAAGCCTTTTTAAATTCATTAACTTTGGTTCATCTAAAAAATTAAAAGGGTCGATATTAAGGTGGACCACATAACCCCCCAATGAACATCGCCCATGCAAAATAAGAATGCTTTTTAAAATAAAAATGTAAATCTGTCTGCTTGCATAAAGTGAACCGATTTTTTCTGAAAAGCATCCTGAATGTCTGCTTGCGAAAAATTAAAAATCAGTAATTTCTTTTTTATAAATATAATTCATTAATTTAAATCCATAAATATAAGAAGAAGAGTAGGTGGAGGAGTATTTGATTAAGAAAAGAATAGTTTTGCTTCAGACAGCTATCACTATAACTACCTCTACCCAAAAACATTAATGAATGAAAAATTCTGTTTCATGCTATGGTTGACGGTTATCCATGTATTAAGACAGGAGGTGAGAAATTATTGTATTTGAAAAATTGAGGGGGACCCATGTTAAAATGGACCCCAGGATCCCCAGCATCGCTGCCCATACATACTCACAATGTATTACTGTATTTGCATTTTGATATGCCATGGTTGACGATTAGAGTTGAGAAATGTGTATTTTGAAACGAGTGAGGGGGTCTTTATAAAGGTGGACCCCAGGACTCTCTCAGGATTTCCGCCTACGCCATAGAGATAAAAAAAAGTAGGTGAAGGAGTATTTAAGTAAGCAAAACATATTTTTGTTTTAGACAGCTATCATTATAACTACACATACTCACAATGTATTACTGTATAAACTTTCACTTTAATGCCATGTAAAAAATGCTCATATAAAAAAAAAATTAAATAAAAAAATTGGAAAAAAGTGGTCAGGATCCCCCCAAGATCGCCGCCCATGACTTATTACATTGGCTCCTCATCAAATTTTGTATTATATTAAAAATCCGTGTTTTTATGTTTAAATTAAAAAACTTCCCTGTATCCCCAATATACCTCAAATCATTAATATCTCACCCTTATAGGAGTGATTTAAGATCATCCACTCAAAACCATTATTTCATCCCTTCCATTAATAACTCTTTTGCTAAACGTTCTTTCCATTATGCAGGTCCATTGGAACTCATTGCCTTCTTATTTAACTCTTTCTAAATCATCATTTACTTTTTGTAAAGATCTGAAGACATGTCTGTTTAACAAATTTATTTACGAGCGCTCTTGAATTTGAGGAAAGAGCGCTATAGAAATTATTTGATTGATTGATTGATTACAGCATAATCATCCCCACATCATCTTCATAACCACAAAACATAATCATAATTTTTCTTAATCTTCTTGTAACTGGTGTTAGGCTGCGTCAGGAGGTGAAGGAGAAGTCCTTGCCAACAATGGAACTGTTGTTGTTTTAAAAGGTTTTCTTTTTTTTTTCGAGGCTCACTTGGTTCCCCGTGGCTAACCCTTGACAGGCTCAAAACGACCAAAATTCACACAAAAATCATTCTAACTAATACTATTTAATTTTTATTTAAATTTCAAATCTTTTCAATTATCTGTTCATCTATTCAAAAAATCTGTTCATCATAGTAAACCTAAAAAATAGGTAAACCCCTTAATTAAACTCAAAAATGTTAAAATGAAAATTTAAAAATAATATTTGAAATTGTTAAATAGCAAGTAACAGCAAGTAGTATATACTATATCTATGGGAAATATCTTATAAATTTAAAGGGGATACTTTGGAAATCGTACTCGGAAGCATAGACATAGCAATATAAAAACAGCTGATGGCAATGTTTATTTATTTCTTGAATCAGCTGATTGTTGGTTTCTAACAATAACAAGAAGCGGCCATGTTATTTTAGATTTCGGCAAACTATCCGAGGCGAGATATATCGTAAAATGAACAATAACTGAGACTTCTTTTACTTCTTTTTTTACATATTTTTTAAAAAGTTATATGATAGTTCACGATATATATTTAGGCAATTTATCTGAGGCGAGATATATCGTAAAATGAACAATAAATGAGGCTTCTTTACTTCTTTTACGAATAATTTTTTGAGTAATTAATAATAATTTTACTCAGTAATGTCAAATCTAGTATATATTTCGGCAAACTATCTGAGGCGAGTAATATCGTTAAATGAACAATAAATAAGGCTTCTTTACTTCTTTTATGAATACTTTTTTGAGTAATTAATACTAATTTTACTCAGTAATGTCAAATCTGTTCACATTGAAATTAAAATTCACATAAAAATAAGTCTAAAGATCTGCGTGGTTTTTAACTCTCTAAACTAAACTAATAGGAGAAAAAAATCTTATTAATTTAAATTATTTTAGTTTGCGTTTTATAACCATACAGCGATTTAAACATAGGAAATTTGTCTATGTCAATCGTTAATCTCATTTGCATAAATTATGAGTACAATTTCCAAAGTAAACCAATTTAAAGTATTTTAGTTTTCCTTTAGCATTACCGTTTTTTACCATTCTTTTATTTGAACATTGGAAACTTGTCTATGACAATCGTTAATCTCGTTTGCATACGACACAATTACCGTTTTCAGCCTAAACTATTAACTTTTCTCAATTCGCTTATAAAATGGAGAATTTAGAGCAAAGTGGCGACGAAGTGGAGTTGTCTGAGTCAATTTATCAAAACAACTACAACCTTTCAGGTAGGTTTTTCATAGCTTGAATAATATTAATAATTAATTCAAATTTTTTAGTAATATTTAAATTAATTTTCAAAAGTTGTGAAAAAGTATGTATTAAGAGTCTTAATTTAAGTATCTTCCAGTAAACATTTAAGGCTTAAATTTTAAGCAGCACTTATTGATTTTGCAAGCTCGCCTTTCTGACAATGAAGAAGAAGGAGACGGCATTGAAGAGGGCCACATCAGAGAGCAAGTTGCTTGAGGCTCTTGTTTATATTGTCACTATTATTAAAATTATAATTTCAAACATTATATCCTACAATGTATTAAAAATTTGGTTCAAAAAAATTGTAGGCTTTTAATCATTAAGACTCAATGTACTCATAGTCATTAAATCCTTCCTACTTGGCATTTAATTTAGTTATTATTATCCTTCTAAAAAATTTGTTTTTTTTATAATTCATTTTGAATAATAATTATTTGAATTAATCCAATTAATAATTTTTCTTTTTTTTCAACTAGTTTATTCAGATGCCAATAATTTCTATAAGGAGGATTTTAATGACTATGAATATGAATAATGACTGATGGAGGGCAGGATGGTAGTGGTTATATCTTGAGCAGTTCACTTACCAGGACCGCTTCCTGCCGACTGCAAATGTGGCTCGCATCATGAAGAGGACCATTCCTAAGTTTGGAAAGGTGTGTGTATGTTTGTGTGTGTGTTTGTGTGTGTTGCATCACTCACTTCCAAATTTAGATTGCCAAGGAGGCGAAGGATTGCGTGCAGGAGTGTGTGTCAGAGTTTGTCAGCTTCATCACCAGCGAGTCAGTATTCATGTTGTACTTCTAAATCTCACGCCTCGTTTTTATAGAGACATTTCATGATTGGAAAGGGGGGGGCTACTATTATAAAGAGCACCATATCATCATTACCAAGGCCATCATAGGCACATCATCACAACGCCAGAAGATTGGAGACAAAATAGATTCTGATAATAGCAAATTGCGAAATATCTCTAACCTTGACCGTTTCGGGAAGATCTATTAGCAAAGATCAGTTTGTCGAAGCATGTTTCTGACCACGGCGACAGGGCGAGTGAACGGTGCCACCAGGAGAAACGCAAGACCATCAACGGAGAAGACATTCTCTTTGCAATGGCCTCTCTCGGCTTCGACAACTACATCGAGCCTCTGCGAGCCTACCTCGCCAAGTACCGAGAGGTGCGTGTTTGTGTGGAGTAATGGTCGGACCGGGATCATTTTTTGTTCCCGGTTTTGAAATTTTTTTTTCTCATCTCGTCCCGTTCCCGATTGTCATCAGATTTTTGATTCCCGTCCCGTCTCGTTCCCGCAATTTGATTCCCGGTCCCGTCCCGTTCCCAAAACTTTTTGACCTGGTCCCGACCCGTTCCTAAAACTTTTGACCGGGTCTCGACCCGTTCCCGACATTAAAATTTTTGTCTCCCCATTAGTTCTCGCTGCCGTGTTTACCGGTCTTAAACTTGCTAGTTCTAACACTTCTTAACATTTATTGTTTGAACGTCAGACAAGTTTTCATCATCACCCATTTGTTCTAATCTCTTTAATATTTGGACTCGCCATAACAACTTCAAATGTAGTGTTAGAGATTTTGACATTGACAACGCAATGGTGGCTTCGTTATACATTTCTATTGCATTAAATACTTCTTTCAAGTACGGAGTATCGATGAAATAGAGATTTCCATACTTAGGAGTTTGCTGAAAAATCATTTTGAAAGAATCCAATCCCAATAACTTTAATTCCCGTTTGCTGAAGAATAGGTTTAAAAGGATTCATTGCATCGTATACTCATTTCAACATGAAGTAAATCGAATGAAATCTTTTAGATGATTTTTGTTTGTCTTTCCATGTTTAAAAGTTCATTTTGCTTGCTATAAAAAAATAAAATTTGATACCAAATTATGTTAAAATTCATATATCAATTGTAAAATTTTTTTACAGTTAAAAAAAGTAGAGAATTATTTACCCTGTTTTCTTGACGTAATTTTACAACGTCTTTAGCATTCTCAATTAATAAAGATATTGGGTTATCGGCTGCCAACTCAGAAAACTTTTTGGATGATGCAAGATTTAAATCAGCCCAGCCAAATCATTTTATCAGAATTGTTGAAAGCCTTCCTTCACGTTTGATGCATTGTCATTGAGGGGTGGGGAAGGGGTGATTGTGTGTGTGGAGGGATGGGGAAGGGGTGATTGTGTGTGTGGAGGGATGGGGAAGGAGTGATTGTGTGTGTGGAGGGATGGGGAAGGAGTGATTATGTGTGTGGAGGGGTGGGGAAGGGGTGATTGTGTGTGTGGAGGGGTGGGGAAGGGGTGATTGTGTGTGTGGAGGAGTGAGAAAGGAGTGATTGTGTGTGTGGAGGGGTGGGGAAGGGGTGATTGTGTGTGTGGAGGGATGGGGAAGGAGTGATTGTGTGTGTGGAGGGATGGGGAAGGGGTGATTGTGTGTGTGGAGGGATGGGGAAGGGGTGATTGTGTGTGTGGAGGGGTGGGGAAGGAGTGATTGTGTGTGTGGAGAAGTGGGGAAGGAGTGATTGTGTGTGTGGATGGGTGGGGAAGGGGTGATTGTGTGTGTGGAGGGGTGGGGAAGGGGTGATTGTGTGTGTGGAGGGTTGGGGAAGGAGTGATTGTGTGTGTGGAGGGGTGGGGAAGGGGTGATTGTGTGTGTGGATGGGTGGGGAAGGGGTGATTGTGTGTGTGGAGGAGTGAGAAAGGAGTGATTGTGTGTGTGGAGGGGTGGGGAAGGGGTGATTGTGTGTGTGGAGGGATGGGGAAGGAGTGATTGTGTGTGTGGAGGGATGGGGAAGGGGTGATTGTGTGTGTGGAGGGATGGGGAAGGGGTGATTGTGTGTGTGGAGGGGTGGGGAAGGAGTGATTGTGTGTGTGGAGAAGTGGGGAAGGAGTGATTGTGTGTGTGGATGGGTGGGGAAGGGGTGATTGTGTGTGTGGAGGGGTGGGGAAGGGGTGATTGTGTGTGTGGAGGGTTGAGGAAGGAGTGATTGTGTGTGTGGAGGGATGGGGAAGGGGTGATTGTGTGTGTGGAGGGATGGGGAAGGAGTGATTGTGTGTGTGGAGGGATGGGGAAGGAGTGATTGTGTGTGTGGAGGGGTGGGGAAGGGGTGATTGTGTGTGTGGAGGGGTGGGGAAGGGGTGATTGTGTGTGTGGAGGGATGGGGAAGGGGTGATTGTGTGTGTGGAGGGGTGGGGAAGGAGTGATTGTGTGTGTGGAGGGATGGGGAAGGGGTGATTGTGTGTGTGGAGGGATAGGGAAGGAGTGATTATGTGTGTGGAGGGATGGGGAAGGAGTGATTGTGTGTGTGGAGGGGTGGAGAAGGAGTGATTGTGTGTGTGGATGGGTGGGTAAGGGGTGATTGTGTGTGTGGAGGGGTGGGGAAGGAGTGATTGTGTGTGTGGAGGGGTGGGGAAGGGGTGATTGTGTGTGTGGAGGGATGGGGTAGGAGTGATTGTGTGTGTGGAGGGGTGGGGAAGGGGTGATTGTGTGTGTGGAGGGATGGGGTAGGAGTGATTGTGTGTGTGGAGGGGTGGGGAAGGAGTGATTGTGTGTGTGGAGGAGTGGGGAAGGGGTGATTGTGTGTGTGGAGGGATGGGGAAGGAGTGATTGTGTGTGTGGAGGGGTGGGGAAAGAGTGATTGTGTGTGTGGAGGGGTGGGGAAGGAATGATTGTGTGTGTGGAGGGGTGGGGTAGGAGTGATTGTGTGTGTGAAGGGGTGGGGAAGGAGTGATTGTGTGTGTGGAGAAGTGGGAAAGGGATGATTGTGTGTGTGGAGAAGTGGGAAAGGGATGATTGTGTGTGTGGAGGGGTGGGGAAGGAGTAGGTGTGTGTGTGGGGGTGTGGGGAAGGAGTGGGTGTGTGTGTGGGGTGTGTGGGATGTGGGTGGCAAAGGGTGGGGCAGGACTGGAGGAAAGTGTGGATGGAAATTTAGAGAGAGTGGTAAAGTGAAGTGAAGAATTTTGCATGGGTGTGGAGGGAGGTGCTGAAGGGAAATGTGGAGGGGATGATGGAAAGGAGTGTTAGAGGAGGTGGTCAGGGGAAGTGATAGAGCAAATGATAGGATTTCAATTCGTTTCTGTGATGCGCTTCATTGGAGCAACCACACTTCACCACTTCTCAACACTTTTAACTAGAGATTGACGAAATTCGGTTTCAGTAATGGCGCAGAAATTACAAATTTTATTAGTTTCGGTGATTTATACTGTATATAGTCTATTATACTGTATATTGTCTATTATACTGTATATAGTCTATTATACTGTATATAGTCTATTATACTGTATATAGTCTATTATACTGTATATAGTCTATTATACTGTATATAGTCTATTATACTGTATATAGTCTATTATACTGTATATAGTCTATTATACTGTATATAGTCTATTATACTGTATATAGTCTATTATACTGTATATAGTCTATTATACTGTATATAGTCTATTATACTGTATATAGTCTATTATACTGTATATAGTCTATTATACTGTATATAGTCTATTATACTGTATATAGTCTATTATACTGTATATAGTCTATTATACTGTATATAGTCTATTATACTGTATATAGTCTATTATACTGTATATAGTCTATTATACTGTATATAGTCTATTATACTGTATATAGTCTATTATACTGTATATAGTCTATTATACTGTATATAGTCTATTATACTGTATATAGTCTATTATACTGTATATAGTCTATTATACTGTATATAGTCTATTATACTGTATATAGTCTATTATACTGTATATAGTCTATTATACTGTATATAGTCTATTATACTGTATATAGTTTCTTATACTGTATATAGTCTATTACTTTATATACGCTGTGGGCAAAAAAAACATGCCACTGTATATTTGTCTATAAATTCGGCAAATATTAATCGATTTTCAATTTTTTCTCAGAAAGGAATGAGAAATAAGATTTCATGAAGTTTTTATTTATTTCTTTCATATGCAGTTTTTTATCTAGAGAAACTTAAACAAGTGTAAAATTAGCAAAAAAGTTTTGTAAAACACTTTCAAATGTTTTTACTTTTCAATTTTATAAAAATGTTAACATTTTAATTTAAGTTTTTCATTTTAAAATTGTTACTTTTTCATATTTATTTTAGAAATTTTTTTCTTTTGCGAACGCGTTCGACTTTCAGCCAGTCGGTGATGCTTTCTGACGGCTGTCAAAGTTTGGCAGACTGCATCTGATTTTTGTTGCACCTGAAGTTAAAATCAATGATGCATATTAGAGAGATGTTGAGAGAAAAGCTACTGCCTGTGATGAGGAGCATTTCAAGTAACTTCTTCGTCTTAGTTAGTGCGCCATCACAGCGGGCGCGTCAGACAGACAGCTTTTAAAAGCACGAGACACCTGCATTCATTCTCAAAAACCTGTGGCTTCCAAACAGTCCAGATCTTCACCCCATTGACTTTAAAATTTGGGAGAAATGCAGCAACGGGTCTTTCAAACCAAAGTCACAACGTCAATGAAGCGAAGGAGAGACTGATTACCGTCTGGAACAAATTGAAGCAAGGCGTCATCGATGATGCAATTGAAAGCTGACGCAAACGTCGAGTATTTGCTTTGAGATATGAATTTCTATTAATTATATAAATTCATTTCATTTATTGAATTTTGTGAATAATTAAAAAATATATTATTTAGTTACAATTTTAAACCAAGGTTTTTTATAATTTCACACTTGTTCAAGTTTCACTAGGTAAAGATACGTAATATTTTAGAAATCAAAATAAATTCTATGAAATCTTGTTTCTTATTCCTGTCTTAGTAAAACAATGAAAAAAATGAAAATCGATTAATATTTAGCAAAGTTATAGACACATATACAGTGGCAAGTTTTTTTTGGCCCACAGTGTAGTCTATTATCATCTCCCGAGATGGATGAATGCCAGAGTCAGATTTATCAATGTCTACAATCTATTATTATGTTTTATCTTAGGCAACTATTCATGTTTTATCTTAGGCAACTATTCATGTTTTATCTTAGGCAACTATTCATGTTTCATCTCAGGAAACTATGACCATGCTACACATCCATTTGGCTTAATTTCTAGTTCGGCCGAATAAAAAATATTAGTTTCATTCGGTCTCTACTTCTAACACACCACACCATCCTCCAACACACCACAACACCATCCTCCAACACGCCACAACACCATCCTCCAACACACCACCACACCACCCTCCAACACACCACCACACCATCCTCCAACACCACACCACACCACCCTCCAACACACCACACCACCCTCCAACACACCACAGCACCTTCCAACATACCACACCACACCAGCCTCCAACACCAAACTGAAGATACCTCAATGATTACTAAGTCAATAATACAACACACACAGTCGAGCAAGTCAGAGAAGTTCTATGCAGACGACAAAGTCCTTGAGATTCGCTCCGAACAGCCAACCTTCGGTGACTTCTTTTTTGTTTCTGTGACTGTTTTGTTCTTTTGTTGTTTTGCTGTGGAGCTTTTTAGTTGCTGAAACGTGTGCGAGCAACACAACGGATCAAAACATTGGTTCAGTGCAACACTATGAGCTTGCATCGCCATCGTAGGCCTCGAAGCATCCCCTGGCGAGGAACGCTTCGAGGCAATTCAGAGCGAGTATCCGTTGAGGTGAGGAGGTGCAGAATGGGAGAGTAAGCTGGCGTCTCATCAAGTTCCATTCTAAGTTAACTTTCGATTAACGCGTTAATCAATTAACGCCCGTTAAACATTTTAACGCCGTTAAATATTTAAACAAATTTTTACAAAATAAACGCATTTAAAAATTGAAATGCATTAAAGTTTATCAAAATTAAACTGTTTTTGCTGTGTTGGCCACATTTTCAGCAAGTCAACACAAACACCCTCTTAATTTACTTTCAAAAACGGTGCTTTTCATCAAAAAGCTTCTCGTTTCTTCTCGGCGGTAAAAATTATTTCAAATGTTCAATAGTGTTACTTGCAATTTGTCACTTTACACAAGAAATAAGTACTTTAGAAAATGATCTACCTTATGTCATTCGTTTTGTAAAAAAATGTCTTTCGGAACTGGAGGAGGAGAAAGATTAATCAAAGAATTGCCACATCATTAGATCCATGATTTAAAAAACTAAATTTTCTTTGAAAAATGAAAGTAAAGTCATGTGAAAAGAGTTGGGAAAACAAGTAAAATATAAGAAAACCTCCAAAACTATACATTCTTCACCAGAAAGAAGGCTACGAACATATGTAACTTCAGATTCCGAAGATGAAGATACCTCAATGATTACTAAGTCAACGTTATAGAACAGAATCTGATGTAGGCTTTGAGAGTTGTCCTCTTGTTTGATGGCAACAACACGAAGGAGCATATCCGGCTCTTGAGAAACTGGCAAGAAAGTACTTGTCATCTCCTGCAAGTACAGTTCCATGTGACACATAGTTAGCAAGAAAATAGTCATTTTAGATGTAACTAAAGTAGAAAAACTTGTTTGCTTGAGTAACTGGCTCAAAAAAGATGTGTGACAGTTGCATTTTTTTTCATTTATGGATTCTTTTTTTTTTCAAATGTGGATTACTTCAATTAATAAATTCTGATAAAGTTTCTATTACATTTTTGCTGCTTAGAAAAATGTAATTTGTAAAATTTAATTTGAATGTTGTCAAAAAACTTTGCAATAAATAAATAAAATTTCAAGTATCTACTTGTGAAGCCCACTTAAGCGAAAGCAAATCTTGAAGCGCATTTTTGGATGTCAACTTTCATTTTGAGAGCCGGAGACACCAGCTTTTTTTCGGCTCCCGCTTCGGCTTCTGCAAAAAGTAACGGCTTCGGTTCGGATCTGTAAGCTTGTTTAATATAATATAATACAATCAAATATCATGTCATTATATACTATACTATAATAAAATACATAACAATTTGCTAATATACTATAGTACAATACAATACAACAGTGGTTCAGCCTGAGAACCAGGTGATGTACGCTTCCTTCTCGAAGCAGTGATCAGACTGCCTCAATATACTGACTGCCACTGTCTTGATTGATTGCGCAACAAGAGTGTATATGGGTTAATCCAGATTTGACTACAGTCTTTGTGTCTTTCTATACGTAGGTTTTAAATTTTAAAAAACTTGCTTTTGTATACTCATGCATGTATAAAACTAATTTAAAATATAATAATTGAATTAATCTTTTTTAATTGAGCAAATAGATTTTCAGATTATCAGAGAACACTGACAGCCATGAAACCTCATCTAAAAAACAATACAAAATTTCTGAATTTAATTTTTGTGTAGTTTTTTTTCCTTATTTTTTCTCACATTTGTTACTATATTCTGCGTAATTGAGAAATTAGAAATCAATTTTTAAAAATAGCGGCCGTTTTGACTGCCATTTAAATCTCCGTAACTATTATTTTTCACTAAAATAGCTATTATTACTTAATGAAATGGTTTTTAAAAATAATGTAATTAATATTCAATTACTCTTTAACGTCAAAACCTTAAGCATTTGAAAAGAATCTAGTATTGTAAAAAACCTAAATTAACAAGCAGATCATGATAGTTTCCCGACTCCCATTATGAGAATCGGGAGAAATAGTGGTATTTTACTCGTTTAGGAGCTTCATGAAAAATATTATTAGGCTATGCTTATGTCAAAATACTCTTTATTCAATGCATTCTTTAATTAATATTATTAAAAAACTACTGTAAATTCATGAAACCTAATCCTACTATTATGAGATTCGGGACATTTTGTGTTAACGTCTTGGTGTGCAAGATAAAAAATAATGATATAGTTCTATGAAAATGAAACACAAGAGCCCGATGGTTAAAATAGCCAAAAACTCCACCGAGAGAAGTAAAACCACGTTTTTAAATATGCCTACGACTGAATAAATCAAACCGGATAGAACTAACTAAAACAAACCTAAATATTTAATATTTGAGATTAGTAAAAGAATTTAAATAGCTAGAAAGTAATATATCGTAGTATTTATTATAAATATTTGACATGGATAATATTTTATCATTTTCTTCAAAAAAATGTATTCAGTCTCGGATACGATTTTCCATTCTTTTTAAAAACAAGTGAGACACTGCAAATTGGGGAGCGGGGATGGCTTAGATCAGAGGTGCACAACTTTTTTTAGCCTGAGGTCCAAAATTTTTTAGTCCCTGGGCGCCAGGGGCCGCATCAACGTGCACATAGATCACCCAATAAAACAACTCAAAGAATGCACATTTTTAATGAATGTCATGAAAAAATAACGTTATTTAAATATGTATAAATAACTAAATGTTAGTATTTTAATGAGAAGGTTGAGTCTGAATGGTTGCAACAATATTGTCAATATTCGGTTCGAGTTGTGTTGTTGCAAGCCTCAAAATCGAACAAAGATTATCATCAGTCAAAGATGATCTCCGTTTATTTTTATTTGTGTTCATGAAAACGTTTGTTCACACACGTATGTGCTGCCAAACTCAGACAAGATTCGGCAAGCCAAATCTTTGACCGCTCCATATTTAACTCAACTTAGACTTCCATTAAAAGTTAAAATGGAGTTATGCTGAAACGCAGACTAATTCTGGTGAACATTGAAGATCAATGACTTCTAACTGACATTGCTCAGGTACGGATTCTACAGCAAAAGAGAAAGGGTCGCGGATGAAGTTGAATAAATCCTTATGCTCCCTGAATGCATCAAAACGTTCATTAAATTCCTTAAGTACCGCTTCACATCTGTCGTAATTTTTATTGAAGTCACACTAGTATTCTTTCTGAAAAGCTGAACAAATAGGAAAATAACATAAATTACCAGATTGCAGATTCGAACATAACAGCCGTAGCTTCAACTTGAATGACAGCAGCTCTTGGCAAATATCAAAGATGTTGTGATCTTTGCCTTGAAGACGCAGATTCAATTTATTTAAGTGTTCTGTTATGTCGTTTTATATTAGGGATGTGCGAACAGTACTATTAAAAAGAAATGGCATCAATTTAAAATTCTGCTAGGGCCGCAAATAGCCAAAATGAACTAGTTGTCTGGGGGCCGCATCAAACGGGCCGGTGTGCCGCGGGTTGTGCACTTCTGGCTTAGAAGGTAATCGTCGGACTTGCAACTCAAAGGTTGCCTGTTCGAATCCTTGACGAGCAACCGTGAACTATCCTATAGCTAGTGTATATGATACGGTGTTTGTGACGTAGGCATTGAGAGATGTGTACGTCGTGTGGAGTGGCGCCTCGGCGCATAAGAACCATGGTTCTCAGAACCATTGTAACATGGCCTGCGTCTGTCAGGCTGTGAACGATATGGACAAAAAAAATCGTAAGTCTGTAATCGATTCTGGATTAACTCATATATATATATAATACAAAACATTACATTTTTTATTGAAAATATATCGTTTAATAAAACAACATTAAAAAGATTGATTTAATATTAATTGATTTATTTTAATAATATGATATAATAATAAATTATGCTTTAATTTTAATTGATTCGCAAGGAACTAATGACATTCAAAAAATTTATTGAAATAATGTAATATGAACTCTAGAAGTTGTTTAAAAAAAGTACTCTCACCAACTGATCATTTTAGAGTTTAAAAGACTCTGGGATTATTTACAATTTTTCCTTCACATTCACGGTAAGGAATACCTGTAAAATACAATACTGCTACAACTCTGGGATTTAGACGACTTTATTAAGAGCAGAAGAAACCTAAATAGCGAGATGAAGAAGTTAAACTAACAAATAATTAAATTACAGAAGGAGAATTAATTTGTACTAGAAAACACGAGACGGCTAAACTGAACTAAAACGATGCACTCGAAACCCCGTTATTCATCAGGCGTGCCTCATATACCTCGCGATCACGTGATCCAGCGCTCAATTATTACACTGCTCCCTTCTTAAACTTGTTCGTCACGAACAGCTTTTTTACTTGTATTGTGTTTCTATCCCCTGTACCACCATCCCATAGACGGAAGCCATGACGTTGTTTCAAAGTAAAACTTGTTGGATTCCACAGAAGCTGGACGTTCGTTTCGGGCATCATGGGCAGTTTTTCGAGGTGACTTTTGAGGGGTCCCAGAATGGCCACTTCCACCTCCAGCAGGATTGCCTCGCACTTGCACACGCCGATCATTATCACGATGCACTGATGCTCCAGTTGCGACATTAGTCGAGCCTCGCACATGAGTTCTTCCTCTTCAGAATCGGAACCATCTGACAATATATCATCATCATTATAACTGGTTAATTTTCATTGATTTAATTTAACATCATCAGCTTCATCATCTCTTGCAATTTCCTCAAAACAAGATTTTACAGCATCTTTGTCATCATCATCGTCTCCATCACTTTGATTCTTCTCATGATCTGAAGTGTCGTTCTTGTTAACCACGGTGCTGCCTAAATCATCAGTGACTTTACGGCCTGTTTCATTATTATCATCATCGACAACTCCTTTGTTACCATCATCTTTGATGTTGTTTAATTTGTCTGTGTGGAATTCTCGGTCTGCCTGCAAGCTCTCAAACTTGCAGAGTAAAATGCTGTGTTCTGCAGTGAGTAGTTTTACTTTGTTGCCAAGCTCGATCTTTTCGTTGTCAAGCGACGTCTTTTCCTCCTCCTTTTGCGCTTCTGCAGAGACTCCTTCAACTCTGCGATTCAGACGACAGAAAGTCACGCAAGCGACTTGTTTTGTTTGAAAATATGGAATGTCGTTAACTAGAGGAAGAGGGACTAATTGCTTGCTGCATTGTTGGGGTGTCATTGTTGAGCTGAAGTGTTTGCTCAAGACTAAGCTAGAAGCTTGAGGCGACCTCATTCGAAACTTTGCATTACAAGCTGAAGAGGCTGTGAAGTTCACCTCGATGATTCACCACGTCTTCAAGGAACTGTGAGCTAGAAAGCGTTCGAGAACCAAGAGGCGCTGAAGCAACGAGTAAAGACCTCAATGAAAATAATAAAAGTTCTTAAAAATAATCTTAAATAAAATTGAAATGTTAAATAAAATTGAAATGTTAAATAAAATCGAAATGTTAAATAAAATTGAAATGTTAAATAAAATTGAAATGTTAAATAAAATTTAACTCTTAAATAAAATTTAACTCTTAAATAAAATATAACTCTTAAATAAAATTTAACTCTTAAATAAAATTTACTCTAAATTAAAATTTTAATCCTAAATAAAATTTAAATCTCAAATAAAATTTAACTCTAAATTAAAATTTAAATCTTAAATAAAGTTTAAATCTCAACTAAAACTTAAATCTCAAATAAAACTTAAATCTCGAATAAAAATTAAATCTTAAATAAAATTTAAATCTTAAATAAAATTTAAATCTTAAATGAAAATTAAATCTTAAATAAAATACGAATCTTGAATCGCAACTAGGGCAAATTAAAGGGGCGTGGACCTCAAGTACGGCATTCACCGAAGCTTTTCCATGCACGCGAGACAAACATGAGGCATTCTTATTGATTTCGCAAGGCTTCGATGGAAGCACAGGAATGCCATTCTGTAGACACGTGCACCGTGCAGCAAATTGAAGGCGCCGTTCTGTTCACACGTTCTGTTGCATGAACGGGCGCCAGCGTATGACGACTCTCGCTCACAAGGGTTTATAATCCTAGGTTTGAATGCAACTGATGTTCTTGGAGCCTATAGGTAGCAACCGCCATGAACAATATGCTAATGAGCTAAAAGTGGAAACTCGATAACCTGTACAATCAGCATAATGAAGCTTTTATTCAAGGTTTACGATAAGAATACAATTGTAATTAAATGAATATTTAAATAACTTTTTTTAACATTTTGTATGATAAATTTAATAATAAAATTAAATATTTGTATAAAAACGCAAACCATGAGGAGAGAAATTACGAATATTTTGTTGTAATTTATTTTATGGGCCTTAAGTTTCTGTTGGTGGCACCCATCTCTACTCTAAATACTTTGTTAAATAGATATATTTGTTATAAAATATATTTATTTAATATTTAAATCTAAATATCTTACATTTACCGCCACTAATTTTTTTAACATGAATTGTTGATTTGACCTTGCAATGGCGCAACCAGGGGGATGGGGGGCGGGCTCAAGCCCCTATTCGAAGGGTCTCGCAATTTTTCGAAAATCGATGAGTTTTTTTGTTGGGGGGGGAAGGGTAATGAATTTTTCAATATGCCATAGGACAATGATATTTTCTCTGGATGGCCATCGGGTCTTTATCTCACGAAACATTTCATATATCAACACAGAACATAGAAATCTCACCAAAATAACACTAACATGTCACAAACTCTGAGAAGAAATAGAGCACCATTAGACCTTAACTACACTTTTAAATCTTTACACTTTTCATATGTAAATTTTTCCAGCCATGACACAGTATATAAAGAACAACGTATATAGACAAAATAACTCCCGAGCTTTCAGAATTATCCAGCCTTCATGGAAAGGATGCTGAAACTGTGCAAAGACAGCTCAAAATCACATCAACAAGTTCACGTGCGGATCAGTCTGATCTCATTGCATGTATCGAACTGTAAGAATTCTTTTGAGCCACAAGCCTTCAGCCCGAGTTGCATTATATGCTCGATGTTGCTCTGATTCTGCCAGTTACTTCATAAGATGCAGAAAGAGCATTTTCTAAACTTCGGCCTATTAAAATTCATTTTAGGACGACTGTATCTGCTCGTCGTTTGCAAAGCTTTTTTGAGAATATCTGCTACCAAAACAGCTGCTGCACTTCTTCCAGTAAATGAAATGATGAGAAGATTATCACAAACTGATAGAAAAATTATTTTGTAACTGAGAAAAGATCAAAACTTAGTTGAAACTAAATATTTAAAAAAAACTTATAGATGGTTTAGGATCTCATATCAAACTTATTTTGTTACTTTTGACCTTAGTTTAAAAAAAAATACTATGCAACTTAGTTTGTAGTTTTTTTTGTATCATTAATAAACTATCTAAAATCTTTATCAATTATACTTGGTAGTTTTTATTTAGCCCATTTACCGCCGCTACCCGAAAAAAAAATGTAACATGAATATTACATTTAGACTTGCACTATATGGTTATAATAATAACTCGAGCAAAATTGAAAACAATTATTTCATAAGTTTTTATGGAACAAAATGTTGCGAAAACACAACATGAGAGGGAAGTGTGACATACTTCTGTGCAGTAAGAAATCATAAATAAATTGATTTAAATCACATTTATTAAAACAGAAATACATTTAAATTGCAAATAGTTCGATAAATTATGACTTGCAAATATTTTATTGGTTATAATAATAATAATTATTATTTTAATTACAACAAAGCAAACTATTTAATGTGAATTACAACAGCACTCATGAACTGTCGTGCTGTTTCAAAGACGACACTGACGACGAATGTTTTCTTTATTTTATTTTATAATCAATCTATGAGAATTAAAACATTATATTCTTTTCAATAAAAGCTTCAAGTGTGAAGCATTTGCGGTTTGAAATTTTTTTTTGAACTATAAAAATCAACATTCATCTACAAAATTCAACTTTTAATTGTAATTTTATAAATTTCATAATACATTAACATTAAAATAATAATTTTAATTTTTGCATGATAACTATTGTAATGAATCAGTAGGCTTATTGAAAATCATATGATATCATATTACGTCAAAGTTGCGAAAACGCACCATTAATTTTTAAAAGCCTTGTAAACGTTTTAAAAGTTATTTTGAATATTAAATAAATTAATTTAAGTATTAACTATTCTTTCACCCTGAAATTAGAACTAAATTTGTATAAAAATATTAAAATCGAACGAAAACATTTAACAATGATCTAAGCGAGGAAATATTGTTTTGAGAAATTTTAAATGTGAACAGGAAATAAAAGATTATAAATAAATTGAAAATTGAAATTTAACTTAAGAAATTAAATTTTAAAATTTATTGTACAAAATATGTGAAAATACTCGGTATTGAAACAGCAAAAACATATATAAATTAATATTGCAAAAACGCAACTGCAGCGATAAATGGGTCAAAATATTAATTTTAAAAAACTTAAGTTGAGCCCCACCAGCATTGTCCTGCATAATAGGATTAATGAAAAATAGTTGCTGAAGCAAAATTCAAAACACAACTTCATAGTTTTAGTGTGGCAAAATGTGAAAATGCAACGTGGGTGGGAAGTGTGAACTAATTCTATTCAGTATGAACTCATTATAAATGAATTGATTCAATTTTTTTATTAAAACATTTTAAAATCAATTAAAACTAGTTCGAGAAAGTTCAAAATGATTATTATTTTATTAGTGTTTGGTACAACTAAACATTTAACGCGCATTCCAAAAGCACACTGATAAACTGTAGGGCTGCTGCACAGACGACATCCACGACGACGGCTAAGTTAGTCATTGTTTTTGAGTAATTCAATCAAGTCCTTATTGCTTTTCACATGGGTTAAACCGTCAAGAGTTTTAGCTTTCAGATTTTGGGTCGGAAGTCAAACGACCATATTTTGAAAAATTCCATTCACATGAAATAGAACTTGCAGGTATACTGAACAAAGTTTTGGCTACTTCTTGTGGTATTGGAAAATTGCTCATTTTATTCCAATAAAATAAAACATCTTTATAGTCTTCAATTTTGTTGGGACGAAATTGTGAATATTTGTACAATTCATCTTCTGAATTTTCTTTCTCTTTCATTATTATTAATTCTTCAATAATGTTAGAAATAGTTTTTTTTACAACATTCTTATTCTCCACAAATGCACAAAAAAAATCATTCGTATAATTTGATAGTATAATGATTTATTATAATTTTCACGTTATAAAAACAAACATAATAGGTCTAAATAACCATCATTTGATTTTTTTCTCAACGGCACTACAGCTTGGTCTGGTTGTACAAAATAAAATTAAATTTTCTCCAATTTTTTTCTATTCCAAACTCTTTCAATATTATTCTTTCATGCTGGGGATGCAACATACATGCTGCCATATGAATAAGATCAATGGGCATCTTTTCTTTTGTCGAAATTATCAACTGAGCAAAAACTTGGAAATTAATCATTCAAATTCAAAATATTAATTTATAAAATAAAAATAATATAACTAACCATTTTGATTTAATCTGACAAGTTTTCATCATCACCCATTACTCTAATCTCCCTAATATTTGGACTCGCCATAACATCTTCAAATGTAATGTTGGAGTTTTTGACATTGGCATTGGTGGCTTCGTTATACATTTATATTGCATTTAATAATTATTTTAAGTACGGAGTATTCCCGTATTTCCCGTTCCCGATTTAAAAGTTGATTCCCGTTCCCGATTTAAAAGTTGATTCCCATTCCGGTTTTTTCCCGTTCCCGATTTGAATGTTGATTCCCGTTTCCGTCCCGGATACCTATTTCCGGTTCCCAACTTTTCCCGTCCCGAAATTCATTTTCATTCCCGTTCCCGCGACTCCCCGGTCAGATTGGGTACTCGGTCCGACCTCTAATTCTCAGCATGTTATATGGCAGCGAAACCTGGACCACCTATGACAGGCAAGAAGATCGTCCCGAAAGCTTTCATCTTCGCTGTCTCCGACGCATCCTTGGCATAACATGGCAAGACAAAGTCACCAACACAGCCGTACTCAATCAAACCAACTCACTCAGCATACACCTCCTTCTATGCCAAAGACGTCTACGCTGGCTTGGTCACGTGCATCGAATGGAAGAAGGTCGCATACCCAAGGACATCCTCTATGGCGAGCTGGCTACAGGACACCGTCCAGTTGGTTGCCCACAACTACGTTTCAAAAACGTCTGCAAACGCGAATTCAAACTTACGGTTATCGACCCTGGCAGATGGGAAGAGCTAGCCGATGACCGGAGGAGCTGGTGCCAGACTGTCCACAAAGGCATCAAAAAGGGCGAGGAAGAACGCAAGCAACATCTGGAATCCCGAAGGCAAAGAAGAAAAATGAGGCAGCAGAATCAGGCTTTCGATCCTCCATCCGACCACCTGCTGCCGCTGCAGCAGAGACTGTCGTTCCAGGATCGGTCTGCTGAGCCACTCTAGAAGAACATACCAGAGCGCTATCATCATCTCACGAGATGGATGAATGCCAACCAACAGTCTTGTCACCCATAAATCAATCAACCACGATATCTAATAGATATCTAATAGAGATGAGAATCAAACCCAAACTTAATAGTTCGAGTTCGATTGTGGATCTACAGATATATCAGATAAACTAAATAATAAATAAAAATTCCGGTTTTTCGGCAAATATGATATCCATTTCGCTCAAAACCGAAATTAAGCCAAAATTACAAACTTAAAATTAATGCCAGACAGAGACTTGTAAAATATACATTTAAATAATTAACAAACATAGTCTACTACCACTTTTTACCCTTGATGTACATGGCCACAAAATTATTTAAACTGTGTACCCAACTCAAGTTTATATTATTGCATGAAATGAGAGGAAGCTGTGGTAAAGATACAGTTTTTCTATTTTTCTGTCAAACCTCTTTGCGCATTATTTATGTGATATAAATTTGGGCCAAAATCGAGATTGAACCAAAAATGTAAATATTATTTTCGGCCAAATCCCAAAATAGCTTAAACTAGAAAATTGGCAAATTCGGCACTAAAACCGAAACTAAAACTGAATTTTAGTTGGTCTCTCATTATGTCTAAATTAATTTCAAATTAAGTTATGGACAAAAACATTTATTGGTATATGAAGAAAACAATTGCGTCTCAATGTCAACGTATTCTAAAACAACTGAAAAACAAGTGACTCAAACGCAAAAATAATATTATATTATGATACAATCCACGGATTGACTAATTCTACACATTACCTATAACATATGAATAAATTTTATATCATTAGGCTCATGTTGGATTTTCTTACGTAGAATAAATATTTTCTTCAATCTTGAAACGAGAAAATGAGCTTCAAAAGGTTCAATCAGAGTTAAAACTATTTTGAAATTAAACTTTTGATCTAGCAAATATCTTCTGAAAGTGCATCTCATAATCTTTTGAACGATATCAAATTTATTTGTTATTCGTAAAATTAAAATCGTACGTAAAGAATTTCAAAAAACCTATGTACAGCGAACCACAAAACTTGTTTTACTGATTACTTTTTATCAAGACCCTGGTTAGCGAACTAACAATTTAAATGTTCGTGATTTCTGAAAAAAATTGGATAAGTAAAATTTTCGCTAAGGATTTTTATACTTTTATTTTTACACCATTGAATTCGCATAAAAGTTCTGAGTTGAAAAATGTTTATACTGTTAGAAAAATAGTAATATGTATAAAAAAACTTTATAAGTACATAGAAATAGGGGGGGGGTACAATCATCGATTTTAAAATTAGGATATGATAGGCACTAACAATACAAGAAGTTTGACACAAAAATTATTTACCCTTCACACGCGATTGAAAAAAAACACACAAAATGCGAGTTGTTAGACCTTTTATTCACTGGAAAAACACATTTTTTAAACTTTTCAAGTTTTTTGCATCTTTTATATTTTAATCTTTCCTGGTTGATACTTTCATTTCTAATTTTTGTAAACTTTTTATTTTCAGTGAAAGGATCATCTTTTGATTTCAACAAGCATAAAAGTTCAAAAACAAGGTTTCGTTTGTTTTCTTTTTGTTTACAAAATTATGCCTAACTGACTTTGCTGAAAAAATTAGCAGAAAATTCTGAAGCAAAATATAGGCTTATAATCAGCCAATAGGAGCGATATATGCAATCAATCAATTAATAACAACTATTTATATATGCTTGTGATAGACCAGTTTATAGTGACGTCACGCTGAGGTCTCCTAGGATGAAGTTTCCACAAGATGAGGTCTCCTAAGATGAGGTCTCCACAAGATGAGGTCTCTTAGGATGAGGTCTCCTAGGATGAAGTCTCCTAGGATGAGGTCTCCTAGGATGAGGTCTCCTAGGATGAGGTCTCCTAGGATGAGGTCTCCTAGGATGAGGTCTCCTAGGATGAGGTCTCCTAGGATGAGGTCTCCTAGGATGAGGTCTTCTAGGATGAGGTGTTCTAGGATGAGGTCTCCTAGGATGAGGTCTCCTAGGATGAGGTCTCCTAGGATGAGGTCTCCTAGGATGAGGTCTCCTAGGATGAGGTCTCCTAGGATGAGGTCTCCTAGGATGAGGTCTCCTAGGATGAGGTCTCCTAGGATGAGGTCTCCTAGGATGAGGTCTCCTAGGATGAGGTCTCCTAGGATGAGGTCTCCTAGGATGAGGTCTCCTAGGATGAGGTCTCCTAGGATGAGGTCTCCTAGGATGAGGTCTCCTAGGATGAGATCTCCTAAGATGAGGTCTCCACAAGATGAGGTCTCCTAGGATGAGGTCTCCTAGTATGAGGTCTCCTAGGATGAGGTCTCCTAGGATGAGGTCTCCTAGGATGAGGTCTTCTAGGATGAGGTCTTCTAGGATGAGGTCTCCTAGGATGAGATCTCCTAGGATGAGGTCTCCTAGGATGAGGTCTCTTAGGATGAGGTCTCCTAGGATGAGGTCTCCTAGGATGAGGTCTCCTAGGATGAGGTCTCCTAGGATGAGGTCTCCTAGGATGAGGTCTCCTAGGATGAGGTCTCCTAGGATGAGGTCTCCTAGGATGAGGTCTCCTAGGATGAGGTCTCCTAGGATGAGGTCTCCTAGGATGAGGTCTCCTAGGATGAGGTCTCCACAAGATGAGGTCTCCACAAGATGAGGTCTCCTAGGATGAGGTCTCCTAGGATGAGGTCCCCTAGGATGAGGTCTCCAGGATGAGGTCTCCTAGGATGAGGTCTCCACAAGATGAGGTCTTCTAGGATGAGGTCTTCTAGGATGAGGTCTTCTAGGATGAGGTCTTCTAGGATGAGGTCTTCTAGGATGAGGTCTCCTAGGATGAGGTCTCCTAGGATGAGGTCTCCTAGGATGAGGTCTTCTAGGATGAGGTCTCCTAGGATGAGGTCTCCACAAGATGAGGTCTTCTAGGATGAGTTCTTCTAGGATGAGGTCTCCTAGGATGAGGTCTCTTAGGATGAGGTCTCCTAAGATGAGGTCTCCACAAGATGAGGTCTCCTAGGATGAGGTCTCCTAGGATGAGGTCTTCTAGGATGAGGTCTCCTAGGATGAGGTCTCCTAGGATGAGGTCTCCTAGGATGAGGTCTCCTAGGATGAGGTCTCCTAGGATGAGGTCTCCACAAGATGAGGTCTTCTAGGATGAGTTCTTCTAGGATGAGGTCTCCTAGGATGAGGTCTTCTAGGATGAGTTCTTCTAGGATGAGGTCTCCTAGGATGAAGTCTCCACAAGATGAGGTCTCCTAGGATGAGGTCTCCTAGGATGAGGTCTCCTAGGATGAGGTCTCCTAGGATGAGGTCTCCACAAGATGAGGTCTTCTAGGATGAGTTCTTCTAGGATGAGGTCTCCTAGGATGAGGTCTTCTAGGATGAGGTGTTCTAGGATGAGGTCTCCTAGGATGAGGTCTCCTAGGATGAGGTCTCCTAGGATGAGGTCTCCTAGGATGAGGTCTCCTAGGATGAGGTCTCCTAGGATGAGGTCTCCTAGGATGAGGTCTTCTAGGATGAGGTCTCCTAGGATGAGGTCTCCACAAGATGAGGTCTTCTAGGATGAGTTCTTCTAGGATGAGGTCTCCTAGGATGAGGTCTCTTAGGATGAGGTCTCCTAAGATGAGGTCTCCACAAGATGAGGTCTCCTAGGATGAGGTCTCCTAGGATGAGGTCTCCTAGGATGAGGTCTCCTAGGATGAGGTCTCCTAGGATGAGGTCTCCTAGGATGAGGTCTCCTAGGATGAGGTCTCCTAGGATGAGGTCTCCTAGGATGAGATCTCCTAAGATGAGGTCTCCACAAGATGAGGTCTCCTAGGATGAGGTCTCCTAGTATGAGGTCTCCTAGGATGAGGTCTCCTAGGATGAGGTCTCCTAGGATGAGGTCTCCTAGGATGAGGTCTTCTAGGATGAGGTCTTCTAGGATGAGGTCTCCTAGGATGAGATCTCCTAGGATGAGGTCTCCTAGGATGAGGTCTCTTAGGATGAGGTCTCCTAGGATGAGGTCTCCTAGGATGAGGTCTCCTAGGATGAGGTCTCCTAGGATGAGGTCTCCTAGGATGAGGTCTCCTAGGATGAGGTCTCCTAGGATGAGGTCTCCTAGGATGAGGTCTCCTAGGATGAGGTCTCCTAGGATGAGGTCTCCACAAGATGAGGTCTCCTAGGATGAGGTCTCCTAGGATGAGGTCCCCTAGGATGAGGTCTCCAGGATGAGGTCTCCTAGGATGAGGTCTCCACAAGATGAGGTCTTCTAGGATGAGGTCTTCTAGGATGAGGTCTTCTAGGATGAGGTCTTCTAGGATGAGGTCTTCTAGGATGAGGTCTCCTAGGATGAGGTCTCCTAGGATGAGGTCTCCTAGGATGAGGTCTTCTAGGATGAGGTCTCCTAGGATGAGGTCTCCACAAGATGAGGTCTTCTAGGATGAGTTCTTCTAGGATGAGGTCTCCTAGGATGAGGTCTCTTAGGATGAGGTCTCCTAAGATGAGGTCTCCACAAGATGAGGTCTCCTAGGATGAGGTCTCCTAAGATGAGGTCTTCTAGGATGAGGTCTCCTAGGATGAGGTCTCCTAGGATGAGGTCTCCTAGGATGAGGTCTCCTAGGATGAGGTCTCCTAGGATGAGGTCTCCACAAGATGAGGTCTTCTAGGATGAGTTCTTCTAGGATGAGGTCTCCTAGGATGAGGTCTTCTAGGATGAGTTCTTCTAGGATGAGGTCTCCTAGGATGAAGTCTCCACAAGATGAGGTCTCCTAGGATGAGGTCTCCTAGGATGAGGTCTCTTAGGATGAGGTCTCCTAGGATGAGGTCTCTTAGGATGAGGTCTCCTAGGATGAGGTCTCCTAGGATGAGGTCTTCTAGGATGAGGTCTCCTAGGATGAGGTCTCCTAGGATGAGGTCTCCTAGGATGAGGTCTCCTAGGATGAGGTCTCCTAAGATGAGGTCTCCACAAGATGAGGTCTCCTAGGATGAGGTCTCCTAGGATGAGGTCTTCTAGGATGAGTTCTTCTAGGATGAGGTCTCCTAGGATGAAGTCTCCACAAGATGAGGTCTCCTAGGATGAGGTCTCCTAGGATGAGGTCTCTTAGGGTGAGGTCTCCTAGGATGAGGTCTCTTAGGATGAGGTCTCCTAGGATGAGGTCTCCTAGGATGAGGTCTCCTAGGATGAGGTCTCCTAGGATGAGGTCTCCTAGGATGAGGTCTCCTAGGATGAGGTCTCCTAGGATGAGGTCTCCTAAGATGAGGTCTCCACAAGATGAGGTCTCCTAGGATGAGGTCTCCTAGGATGAGGTCTCCTAGGATGAGGTCTCCTAGGATGAGGTCTCCTAGGATGAGGTCTCCACAAGATGAGGTCTTCTAGGATGAGTTCTTCTAGGATGAGGTCTCCTAGGATGAAGTCTCCACAAGATGAGGTCTCCTAGGATGAGATCTCCTAGGATGAGGTCTCCTAGGATGAGGTCTCCTAGGAAGAGGTCTCCTAGGATGAGGTCTCCTAGGATGAAGTCTCCTAGGATGATGTCTCCTAGGATGAGGTCTCCTAGGATGAGGTCTCCTTGGATGAGGTCTCCTAAGATGAGGTCTCCACAAAATGAGGTCTCCTAGGATGAGGTCTCCTAGGATGAGGTCTCCACAAGATGAGGTCTTCTAGGATGAGGTCTTCTAGGATGAGGTCTCCTAGGATGAGGTCTCCTAGGATGAGGTCTCCTTGGATGAGGTCTCCTAAGATGAGGTCTCCACAAGATGAGGTCTCCTAGGATGAGGTCTCCTTGGATGAGGTCTCCACAAGATGAGGTCTTCTAGGATGAGGTCTCCTAGGATGAGGTCTCCTAGGATGAGGTCTCCTAGGATGAGGTCTCCTAGGATGAGGTCTCCTAGGATGAGGTGTTCTAGGATGAGGTCTCCTAGGATGAGGTCTCCTAGGATGAGGTCTCCTAGGATGAGGTCTCCTAGGATGAGGTCTCCTAGGATGAGGTCTCCTAGGATGAGGTCTCCTAGGATGAGGTCTCCTAGGATGAGGTCTCCTAGGATGAGGTATCCTAGGATGAGGTCTCCTAGGATGAGGTCTCCACAAGATGAGGTCTCCGCATGTTAAAAATGTAACTTTTAAAATAATTATATTTCAAAGCACTGAAATATTTGGTGTTCTGAAGCCTGCCATGTGAACGCCGACACATCAAGGACAATACATGGAAAATGCAATCAATGTCTCCGAAATGTTGATGACAAGTCTCAAAGCAAATGTTGTTCATGTGGAATGTTCGTCTGCAAGGATCATCAAAAACTCATTTTTAATAATTGTTCTGAGTAGTAACATCTGCAAGTAACACTATTGAAAATTTCAAGTAATTCTCACCCCCTAGAAGTTCTGTTGCAAATATTCAAGAAATGAGAAGTTTTTTGGTGAAATGCAATTTTTCAGATACGTTAGTTGACTATAAATTAGTAGTTTTTGTGTTCACTTGCTGATAATGAGACAAAACAGCAAAAGAAAATTCAATTTGACAGTTCAAAATTAAAATTTTTATATGCGTTAATTTTTTAACAATTACTTAACATATTTAATGGCGTTTAAAATGTTAACAGTCGTTAACTGAAAACGCGTTAATCGAAAGTTAACGTAGATTAAAACACAGCTCTATTAAAAATAAACAAAAAATGTTTCTTGACTCACTTTTTGCTTATGACTTAACTCTGGGTACACATGTACCCCGCTCTGCCTACGAAGTTTCTTTTCTCCACGGCCCTTCAAGGGTTAAGCATGGGATATTATTATTTTTTTTCCTCTGCTTCAGTTAGGTAATGACTTTTTCTTTTAAACGAATAACATAAACTAGATCATCTTCCAAAGTGCATAATTCCTGTGTAAGATGACAAATTGCTTGTGAAACTATCGAAGATTTTACATATTTTTACCGAATCTACAAAAATACATTTTGTAAAATTAAATTTAAACTGAAAAAAGAGGGATACGAAATGAAAGGTAACGAAAAACAATTTAATAAGTTTAAAAATTGAAGTTTCGATAAAATTTGTTTAACTGCATTCATTTTTAAAATTCGTTAATTTTTTAACGGCTTTAATCTATTAACGGCTTTAATCTATTAACGGCTTCAATCTATTAACGGCCTTAATCTATTAACGGCTTTAATCTATTAACGGCTTTAATCTATTAACGGTTTAATCTATTAACGGCTTTAATCTATTAACGGCTTAAATCTATTAACGGCTTTAATCTATTAACGACTTTAATCTATTAACGGCTTAAATCTATTAACGGCTTTAATCTATTAACGGCTTTAATCTATTAACGGCTTTAATCTATTAACGGCTTTAATCTATTAACGGCTTTAATCTATTATTTGGCGTCCTTCAATCTAAGTAGACAATGGACTTGCGCCGAGGGAGAACTTTTCGCTGTGGTTTTGTCGCTGCTGGTTGTTGTTCTCTGATGGTTGTTGTTCTTTGATGGTTGTTGTTGGCTGCTGGTTGTTGGTCGCTGTTGGTTGTTGTTCTCTTTTGGTTGTTGTTGGCTGCTGGTTATTGGTGGCTGTTGGTCGCAGATCGCTGCTGTTTTTCTTTTCTGCGGGACAACTTTTCACTGGCAAGCCGACGAATCCTTGCTTCCCCCGCTTCTAGTCCCATGTGCACAGCTTGCCTCCATCTGCTTTTATATTCAGCAAGCGATTCCCAGATGCTGACGTCGATCTCTGTAGATTTTAAATCGCGCTTGCAGACGTCCTTGTAGCGAAGGTATGGCCTGCCAGTTGCTCTCCAACCTGAGGCAAGCTCGCCGAATAGCACGTCTTTGGGAAGTCGGCCATCATCCATCCGACGTACATGTCCTAACCATCGGAGACGTCTTTGGCGAAGAAGAGTGGTCATGCTTGAAATGGCTGCCCTCGCCAACACCTCGTTGTTTGTGACGCGGTCTTTCCATGAGATTCCGAGCATGCGTCGAAGACACCGCATGTGGAAAGCGCTCAATCTTTAATCTATTAACGGCTTGATCGAAACCTAAATTAGATGAAAGCACAGCTCAAGTTAAAATATATAAGCTTGGCAAATTTCGACAATATGAAACAGTTATGAAAAAAAGTATAATGAAAGTAAAGTTTATTTGTTAAAACGTCCCGTCAAAAGTGCGCTGAAAATAATTCTCAGAAACGCTCACTTTCGGTAGTTTATAAAATTAATAACTTTTGAACCGATGGAGATATTTGTAAAAGTAAAACTGATTTGAAATCTGTGATTCAAAATCTACGATGTGCATATTTTATTTACCATAAGAATTTTTCTTTCATGGCGGTTTCTACCTATAGGCACAAAGAAAACTTCGCTTAGAAAGGAATGCAACAACCCTCCTCATCATTATTCACTCATGACGTCGCATGCAGCGTTTATACTCACGAAATATTTTAATTTACAATAATTTTACAATAAAATCAATCATGGTGTTCGTGCGTATGTGTTTGTGTGTATGTGTGCACGTCAATTGTATCTATTTTAAACAAAAAACTCATACAACACATATATTCATACATAATGAATGTACATTCAGCATTGGGGCATTGGAAATAGCAATAGTGTATGGCGCGAACGAAGCTGTCATTAAAAAAAGAGATGAAGAAGCGAAAGAGAGAGTGAGCGGAGAAGGAGCCTGTACACCAGTTTGTTTTCAACGGTGTGTTTGTATGATTGTAAGGTCTCTGTTCTGTCTTCGTTCGATGGATTAAGGAAGCATGCAAGCATAAAAGGATGCCAACACGGATGTCTTCAGTGAGTCTGAAACAATTACTAGCCTACTGACTGCATTACTAGTAGTCCTTGTTGAGTGCATACAACCACCAACCACACTACCACCAACAAACCATACCACCACCAACAAGCCATACCACCACCAACAAACCACACTACCACCAACCAGCCACACCACCACCAACCAGCCATACCACCACCAACCAACCACACTACCACCAACCAGTCACACCACCACCAACCAGCCATACCACCACCAACCAGCCATACCACCACCAACAAACCACACCACCACCAACAAACCACACTACCACCAACCAGCCACACCACCACCAACAAACCACACTACCACCAACCAGCCACACTACCACCAACTACAGCACCAACATTAGCATCAACCAACCAACCACACTATCACTATCAAACACCAGTACTACCCTGCTCACAATGAGTAATTTATATTACTATACAAACATTCCGTTTAATGCCATGGAGCTATGTTTCCTGGAGATTGCATCAGCTAATGAACAACATATCTAAAATGTAGCTGATCAAAAGTTCCAGCACAAGAGACGTGTAATCTCCATGCGGCATCAAGTTGACCAAGTTGGAAAACAACGGCCACCACCCCTTTTTGACACTATCACGGGTCTGTAGTTGGACAGGATCCGGTCAACGAAGTCGACACTTCTTTTGTACGCACTGTAACTGGCAACAACGATTGGTTGTTGTGCATCCACTTGCTTCTTGACGCTGCAACTCCAACGTTTGCTCTTCGTCATCGCACCAACATCAGCATCGTTTGTAGCTATTGACATTCCATACAACAGATTATATTTTTTATTGCTGCTGAAGTCATACAATTGCAGCCGATTGTATAATTTGAAAAAATAACTATTAAATTAAAACGATGGATTTTAAAAAATGTAACATAGCAGTGCTTGTGCCCAATGCTGACAATTGGGATCCTCCAATAAAATGTTCAATTTTTAATACTTGAAGCAAAAGAATGATTAAACATTTTTTCTAAAAAAATAACTATAAAAAGCCTCTTAAAAAGAGTTGAGAACTTGAAAGTCACTTGTTGCTGGATGCCACTCAAAACAATGGTGACACATAACATCTTTGAAACGTTTTGAACGAATGGTGTGTTGAGAGCGGAAACAACGCGTAGACTGATTAAAACAAATTTTCTAATTTATAAATAAAGTGTTAAATCGCGTTTAATTTTTTCGCTATCTGCGCCTGTTGAGGTTGTATACCAGACCCCAACAGGGGTCCTTGGGCATTAATGGGTTAAGCCGAATCTTTAGTGTTGAATTTAGTGGACCTGAATTCAAACGGATTTGGAGCCATCCTATTATTTATGTAGACTATTTTTGTTTCAAAACTTCGATTTTTGGCTTACAATACACGTTTTTTTAGATATAATTATTAAACTGAAATTGTCATCGTTGAATACTATTTTTTGCTTTTAATAATAATTATTTGTGTTTCGGCTTAATTTCGGTTTCAGTTAAGACTAAATTTCAGTTTCGGGTTAATTTCGGTTTCGACTGAATCAAAAATATCAGTTTCGGTCGGTTTTTCTTTCATTGAAAAGGAATACTTTTTTCTCTTTTAAATAAAGTTTACTTAATATATTTTCACTGAAAAAATTTTTAGATGGAAAAAGTCAAGAATGACGAAATTTCTAATTTGTCAGTATCTTTTTTTTCCTCCAATTTGATCTCCAAAACCAGTTACACGATCATCAACAGATGTTTGGTTGATTGGCCAGTTAATTGAACATCTTGGCTTTGCTCTTTTCAGACAGTTGCCTGCCTACATGTGCTCAAGTTTTGAGACAGCTCTTTTTTGACTAGAAAGTGAATAAACACAATCTTCCAGTTAGCTGTTCTTAAACAATTTATGAAGAATTCATACTCTGGAGGTACGCCAACATTCCTTCTACACAAAGGGCTGATGCTGTATCAAAACTTGAAGATCTTTATCAAAATTGCATTTATGGAAGATAACTTCATAAACATCAGTCTCATAGCTCAGTCTCATAAGTATCATTGCGTAATAATAAAACTGTCACTTTCAGTCGACAGAGAGCGTCTCCTGCTAACAACTCCTGGGATGCTCCTTCAATGATCTGTGCTTGCTGCAAAGAACTGAAGAGTCCCTCTGTAGTTAAAGCCAGATTTCAGAAGTGGCTGTTGTAAAAATAATTATTCATCTTTGGTATTTAAGTGAAAATTTGTCAGCGTTATCACTATTCTTGGACAAGGTGAGTGCTGAAGAGAAAAAACGTATAGTAGCAGCTTTAAAAAACCCCAAACAAAAAAGATCTTTAGAATTTATTTATCTGATTTCGTTAATCAGAGATCAATGCACCTGTTCACTGTTCTCTAACTTGTCTTCTTCTGTCTTCAGATCCAAATACGTGGGACAGCTATCAACAAGCCAAAAAGATAGTTGCAGCAGTTTGAGTTGTAAATGACCTGTAAAGTTGGCAACGGATGACAACTTAGTACTAACAAAAGGTGCAGTACAGCGTCAACTAATGTTTCCAGTGATTGAACATCAACGAAGACAGATTCCACTTCCACACAAAAAATTTCATTGACTTTTTGAAACAATTGATAATTTTAAACTTACTTAAGATTCATTGTGTTTTTTGTGTACTGAACACACTTTTATAACATTTATAATTTATATTTCTATAGCTTCATATTAATTTAGGATTAACAAAATATGTTTGAAAGTTTTTTTCTGAATGGTTTCAAGTTTTCATATAAATATATTGTTAAAAAAATTAAAAATAGGATTTTAAGTAAAAAAAGACGAATATTTTTTGCCATTTATTCAAACAGGATACAGAGAGAGTAGATCGATAAGTTCGTTCATACTTGCGAACTAGTCGCTTAGAAGTCGTGCACTCACAATCATACCATGGGGGTTTCTTAGAGGAGAGACGATACCGGAAAGTTTTAAATGGAGAAAAATATCTAAAAGAGATGATAGAGTAAGATTGAAATTATCCATTAAACTATCCACATCAGTAAAAGATTTAGAAGGGTAGTCAGAAGAAAGAAAGCATTTAGTAAAATTTATTTTATCAAAATTAGACCAAGAGCGCTTAACAATAGAAGAGGGGAAGTTAGAAAAAGGCTGGGCAAGAGATAGTTTAAAAGATATAAAGTAGGGGTCCGTAAAGTGGAGTGGAATAGATTTTAAATAATTAATTTTGCTATAATTAGAAAAAATTACAAAGTCAAAAGTATTACCAAGTGCATGAGCAGGAAAATTACAGTTTTTAGATAAATTAAAAAAAGAAAGAATTTCAAGAAACTTAGCAACATAAAAGACAGAAGGTTTATTAGTAGAGATATTAAATGAACAAGATAAAGAATGAAGGAGTTCAGAGAGATTATGAAAATCATCTAAAAATTGAGGTAAGGAGTTGCTTGGAGGTCTATAGATAGCAACAAAATTGAATTTGAAAGAAGAAAGTTTTACAGTAGTATAAAGACATTCAAAGGATGAAAAGTGAACAGAAGAGTCAACAGAGATAGAATACAGGGATTTAAGTAAAATACAGATACCACCATATAAAGAGTGTCGAGGAGAAAGAGGGTTAGTTGGAGGCCGAGCAAGTTAAACATCACCTTCGTCATTATCATCAACATCATCATCATTGTTTTCACCAGAGTCTCAAACATTAGCTGTTGGAAAAAGGGAAAATGACCAAAATGAGAAGTTATGACAAGCGATCCTGCAAGAGTTTGCCAAATTGCACTGAATCTTGCTGAAAGTATTGCATGGAAAAACTTCGTCAGAGTTGTTGTGGAAAGGTGCCAGACTGGTTTCGCGCAGTGCAAAGCATGCAAAGTATTAATTAAATATTTAAACTTCTTTGATACTTCTAGCATGTTGAAACATAAGTCATTCACTGGCAGTCTATTTGTAAATACACCAAGTCGAAGTAATCTTTCTTTTCCTAAAAAAATATTTTTCCTCATTTGTAAAAAAAAAGTCTATGCGAAACCATTAGTTTATAGAAACCGGAAATAAATGTTTCAGAAACTGGGTCAAAATGTTTCGGAAACTGGGTCAAAATATTTCGGAAACTGGGTCAGGGCCGGGAAAAGAGTTGCAAGAACGGGACGGGACCGGAAATAAAAATGATCCTGGTCTGACCTCCAGTGTGTTTGAATTAGAGATCTGACCGGGTACCCGCGGGTACCTGCGGGACTCCCGCTGGAAACGGAATAAAAATTTATTTCGGGACGGAAAAAGTCGGGAACCGGAAATAGGTTTCTGGGACGGGAAAAGTCGGGAACCGGAAATAGGTTTCTGGGACGGGAACGGTAATCAACATTCAAATCGGGAACGGTAAAAACGGGAATAAAAGTTATTGGGATTGGATTTTTTAACAATGATTTTTCAGCAAACTTCTAAGTATGGAAATCTCTATTTCATCGATACTCCATTCTTAAAATAAGTATTAAATGCAATAGAATGGTATAACGAAGCCACCATTGCCTTGTCAATGTCAAAATCTCCAACATTATATTTGAAGTTGCTATGGCGAGTCCAAATACTAGGGAGATTAGAACAAATGGGTGATGATGAAAACTTGTCAGATGAAATCAAAATGGTCAGTTATATTACTTTTATTTTATAAATTATTACTTTGAATTTGAATGATTAATTTTCAAATGATTGCTCAGTTGATCATTTCGACAATGCCCATTCATCTTATTCATATGGCAGCATGTCTGTTGCATCCCCAGTATGAAAGAATAAATTTAAAAAAAGTTTGGGATAAAAAAGAAATAAATACCAAGACTTTCATTAGAGAAAATTTAATTTTATTTTGTACAGCCAGACCAAGCTGCAGTGCCGTTGAGAAAAAAACAAATTATGTTTGTTTTTATAACGTAAAATTATAATACAGTTTTTATACTATTAAATTATACGAATGATTTTATATTTGCAGTTGTGGAGAATAAAGTTGTCAAAAAACATATTTCTAACATTATTGAAGAATTAATAATAATAAACGAGCAAGAAAATTCAGAAGATGAATTGTAAAAATATTCACAATTAGGTCCCACCAAAAGCGACGATTATAAAGATGTTTTATTTTATTGGAGTAAAATGAATAATTTTCCAATACTAAGAGAAGTAGACAAAATTTTGTTTAGTATATCTGCAAGTTATATTGTCTGTGAACGGAATTTTTCAATATGTGGTCGTTTAACTTCAAACCCAAAATCATTTAATTTGAAAGCCGAAACTCTTGACGGTTTAACCCGTGTGAAAAGCAACAAAGACTTGATTGAATTACTTAAAAACAATGACTAACTTCAATGCATTCATTTCAATAAATATTTGAAATTTAAATCGTGTTTTTTTTATTCTAATAAAAGAAATATTCTCTAACTTTCGAATAATACATTTAAAGAAATGTTACGTCTAGCAATTTTGGGACCAGTGAAAACGGCAGCGAAAATGAATAAAAAACACAAAAGTTTCGGGAACGGGTCGGGATCGGGAATCGAGTTGCGGGAACGGGATGGGACGGAAAGCAAAATTCTGATGGCCCATCGGAAACGGGACAGAACGGGAAAAAAATTCTGGAACGTGACGGGACGGGAAAAATAATTCGGGATCGAGACGGGACCGGCAATGACAAATCGTCCATGTCCGTCCTTTAGTTTGCATGCATGTGTGTTTATAGGCCTGTTTGTTTGAATTGCTGAAATAACAGGACGGAGCAAGAAGTGAATCAAAACATCGAGACTCGGAATTAGGGCACGATATTCCTATCATCCCTCTCTCTTGTCTCTCTTAGATGTTGTATTATTTCTTTTTCCTTCTCATTGCAGTGTTTGTTTTAGTAACTTTTATTATTGCTATTCTTTTAAAAAATTTAATTTTGAAATTGATTTCAGCTATATTTGAGGTGCTGAATAAAAATATGAATCATTTTTCTTCTATCAGTTCTACTTCTATTTAGATAAGTTGCATTTTAATCGGCAGTTTTTATTTCATATTTTGCAATATTTAATAGCATAACGCAATATAAAATGTTTTTACAGTTGTTATATTCGCATTTTCACACAATAAACCAAAGAATTAAAGTAGAAGTTTTTTAAATAATCTTGACGTGTTTAGCCATATCTGTGAGAATACAAATGAAAAGCAAACAGAAAAACTGAGAGTGATTTTTCGAAGATATATTAGGGCAGGTCAATATAATTTTTTAAGACTTAATTCTTTAAAGAGGGGTTTTAAAAACAGTACCGTGAATCACCATATAATAGGTGCACCTAGAGACCGGCCGAAATTCGGTTCGATTTCGGTTTCGGCGCCGAAATTGCCAATTTTCTTAGTTTCGGCAATTTTTCGGTTTCGGCTGAATCTAATTTTACAATTTCGGCAATTTTTCAGTTTTGGCCGAAAATAATTTTGTAATTTCGGCTCAATTTCGGTTTCGGCCGAAAAGGGATCTCATATTTCCGAAAAACCGAAATCTTTATTTATTTATGTAGTTTATCTGATATATCTGTATCCTCAATCGAACTATTGAGTTCGGATTCGATTCTCTATTAGATATCTATTAGAGATCGTGGTTGATTGATTTATGGGTGTCATCAGACTAATTATTCGAATAAAATATGCAATCATCTGGAACAACAATCATGTATTTAAAAGGTAAGTAAATTGGGATACGTTCAATGATGATATTTAACAAAACTTTTTTTAAGCAAATTTTATTTTTAAAAAAATTTGTTTAAAAAAATATTATTGTCAAAAGTAAGTATCTGTATATCCTCAATCGAACTCAAATTATTATGTTTGGGTTCGACTCTCATCTCTATTAGATGTCTATTAGATATCGTGGTTAATTGATTTATGGGTGACATAAGACTAATTGTTCGAATAAAATATACAAGCATGTGGAATTCTTGATATCCATTCTCTGAAAAACACTATATATAAGTCGAAAAAACTAGAAAATTTGGCTTCGATTAATTAATTCAAAAATAAATTGTGAGAATGTCGCTGAATCCTATTTGGAAGTATTTTACAAAAAATTTTTGTTGTTGAAAAACTTTTATTTGTTGGCTTAATATATACGCTTGTTTGGATTTATTTATTAAACTGGCATTGTCATCGTTAAATACTATTTTTTCATTTTTAATAAAAGTTGGAAAAAATTTCGGCTTCGGTTTCGGCCGAAAATCTGATTACAATTTCGGTTTAATATTGGGTTCGGCCGAAAATTGATATTCAATTTCGGCTTAATTTCGGTTTCGGCCGAAAATGGGATTTTAAAGTTTCGGCCGAAATAAAAATATATATTTCGGTTGGTCTCTAGGTGCACCCCGTATTTAAAAGTAAGGCAAAAAAAGAATTTATATGAAAGTTCAATATATACCTAAATCTACGTCATTCAAAAGCTTTATCTTTTATTCGAATAATGTCAAATAGATGCCATTTTAATTGCTTGATGTAAGGCTCCGTGGATATTCACTGTAAATACTTTAAGTTTCACTCTGTAACGTGAGCATTCTCTGAAATGTTAAATGTTTTACAATTTCCTGTGAATTGTTAAAAAAATATTTATTTACCTCATTCATTATTTTCCATGAATTTTTAGAACGATTTTTCACTCAAACTTCAAAGCTACATAGAAAAAATTGACTGACTTGAGTAATTCGCTCCGGAGTGCGTGTATTTAATCTTGGGCTATTCGCTGTCTGTAGAGCAGAGATGGCCAAACTATACCTTTACTGGAATTTCGTCAAAAATTACAAACTTAACTTAACTCTAAACTTATCTCTAAAACTAAAAATTAACTTAACCCTAAACTTAACTTAACCCTAAACTTAACTTAACCGAACTGATTCACCTGCAGATCGCCTCAAGCTCCTGCAAGTCTCCCAAGAGACCATTCCGAAAACAGACACTCGAAGTAAACTATTCAGCACAGTACTTTGGCGTTTCTTATTGAAAATTTTTTATAAAACATTTAAAAGAGGTTTTCTAAAGAAGCACTAGCTCACAAAAACCAAAAGATGGCAGACATGCAAGCTGTAGCGCAACCAGAGATGCACCCAAGTACACACGAAAACAGACACGCAGACATACACACAGATAGATACCCAGACACACACGCAGACACAAATCTACTGAAAGACTTAGAGTGCTCAAAAGAAGGAAAGACTCATTTGCAACATAGTTTTGAAATGACAACTGCATCCAAGGCCTTGGACACAAGTGAGCATCTTCACGCTGTTGAAGGGAGCACAAACCTTTCAAGCCTCCACAAACCTTCTTCTCTTGAAAGCAACAGCCACAACACTAACAGCATGATTTCGAGCAGTAACAACAACAGCATGCCTTCGAGCAGTAACAACAACAGCTTTTTTACCGGCGACCTCCAATGCCCTTCTCAGTCTATCACCACCAACACTACCACCAACATCACCACCACCACTACCACCAACATCACCAACACTATTAGCAGCACCACCACCACTACTACTACTACCAAAACTTATAGCACCACCACCATCACCTCCACTACCCCCACCAGCCCTACCACCACTGCCACTTATGCCCACTCTTCCATTCCCATCCCTATCTCGCCTACTTTTCCCAACCACATTTCTGAACCTCCCTCATCCCTCAACAACTGCCACAGTGATCCAAACATGAAATCAATAAAACATCCAGCTGACAAACTTAACCCAACAACAACAACAACAACAACAACAACAACAACAAAAACAACAAAAACAACAACAGTAACCGCAACTGGAATAGCTAAACAACAAATGGCAAAACCCAAACAGAATCAAACAACAACAATCACCAAAGAACAAAAATCATCAATTGCAAAGCAGTCCAGCAAGAATGACAGACCGGCGTCGGCCTCCAAGTCAGTTCCATCCCACGTTGATCGCTTCTGTTTCGTTAGTAGCCAGCTTGCGAGTCCAAACGATTATTTGAAGTGTGACAACTCCACGCGTGACGCATTCACCACGGAGAAGTGGCAACTTGATGGAGAACGACGGGGAAGGGTCGATTGTTGGCTCTCACTTGCAGCATCAAACCCCTTTGCAGTCGCACATTTTTAGCTCGATTAAGACAAAAACGTTTCAAATAAGTTTTAAGGTTTTTTTTACAAATAAAATGCAATTTAATCTGAATATTTAATTTTCTGGTAAATTGTTTTCAACATCAGATCTAGAGGGGTGGAGGTGGGCACTTTGATGCAAAGACCTGCTTCAGCACGCAAGGTTGTTGGTGAGTGGGAGTGCTGGGTGGACAGGCAGTTCGTCACAAATGTCTCTTCGAAATGGGCTGATGGGGGAATACTTTGAGCATGCTGATGAACACTTGAATGAGTGGGAAGAATTGCCGACGTGAATGGCTAATGTTAGAATAGTGTTAGTCTAAAAATCTAATTTTCTAGTTTCATAAATATTTAAGTTTTTCAATTGAGGTATTCTAAAAATATACGCCGGCATTTCTTTCTTCTTGAAGACTCTGCGTGACACTCCACAATATCAATTGCAGACACGAAGTTGACAGTTCCTGTGAAGGTTGAGAATAGTCCTATTTTTAAAATTCGATAACTATTATTTTTGTCTTTGTTTTGGATATTGATATTATAATAATTTTTTAATATTATTATTTTTCGTTTAAGTATTTCAAATTGTATCCTTTAAGTTGCATTAACGTTTTTCTGTATGAAAAACATTTACTGTATTTTCCTAGTCTTTACTGCAGTAAACACTCTAGTGCAGTGTTTCCCAACCTTTTTCAGTGTTGGCCTCCCTAAAAAAGTCCTAATGGTAACTTGGCCTCCCCAAATCCCGTCGTCAATAATTGAGAAAAAAATCAATTTGTTATAACAATTTTTATTCAGAAAGATTTAATTAAAATTAGCATTGTTCATAATAATAAGGTTTATGTAAGGTTTGTTAATTTATAAAATGTTATAAATAATAATAATTGTCGTTTTTGTATGCAGTAAAGAAATAAAAATAATTATTATAGTAATGTTATTAAAAGGAAAGCAAAGAGTAGCATGGAGTAATTATTATGAGTGATGAGCTAAGTTAAAATAATGAGTTTTCAGTTTGGCTTTAAAAGTCGAAAATTGATTGATGTTGCGAAGTGCAGGTGGAAGGGCATTCCGAGTTGTTGGAGCTGCGTGACGGAATGCTCTTTTTGAGATATTGTTTGTAGTGGATTCTTGGTTGAGGAGAAGAGGTGAAGATGAACGCAGTTGTTTGTTTGATGTTTTGTTAGTTATGAGTTTGCTGAGATATGACGGTATTGAAGTTTGAAGAATTTTGAATGTAGTGATGGCTATTTTAAAGAATATTCGAAAATCTATAGGAAGCCAGTGAAGTTTTATAAGATTATCATTTGATGACTGAACAAGGTGATGGCCTGGGTAATCACAATTGAGTGTTATTGAAGCTTAATGAGATGATTGTTGCTGTTTTCCATCACAGAGAAGATGAAATCGAGGTTCTGTATTAGAAAGAGATACCCTCATATCATTCGAGGCATCCAATCTATTTCTATCTTTAGTCTTGATAGATACTAATGTAGACAACCCTTTTTCACATAAGTAGGTGGTCGAAAATGGAATCAGAGCTGCCATGGATTTTTAAAAAAAATTTTGGTATATTTCTTTCAGACTGCACCAAAACTCTGCCAATCCTTTGGAATTGAATTCAGTTTTTACCAACTCTTTTGATCGAAGATCAATTAAATCTTCCTTTATTTCTTCTTCATCAGCAACACTATCCAAGCCAATAATGAACGGATTTCGTATCCAAAGATTATTTTCCAAATTTTTAGTATCAAAATAACGCTCAAATGATAATTGGAGAGTTGTGATATGTTGTATAATTTCTTTTTTTATTTCAACAGGCATTGATTTGTTTCCACTGCTACTTATAACATCAGCTAGGTATGGAAAATTTGCAAGGTTTTCAGCTTCTACTCTTCTTTTGTACAATGAAAGCTTATTTAAAAATCCCACTAATTTTTCATTGGCGTCAATTATTGTCATTTTTGGTCCTTGCAAACAAAGATTAAATTCATTTAAGAGTGTGAACAGATCAGCTAAATATGCCATATTAACTATGAAATCAGTCTTCTCAAAGTCACCTGCTAGCGTTTTTTCTTTTTCTTGCAAAAATGAAGACACCTCATCGTTCAGGTTTATTTGTCTTGAAAATACCTTTCTTTTGCTTTACCACCTAACTTCTGTGTAATATAGCAAGACATCGTATTCAGAACCAAGTTCCCGGCATAAAACTTTGAATAAACGATGGTTTACTGTTCTTGATCGTATAAAATTGACTATTTTGATCGCTGTAAACATGACAGACTGAAACTTTGCTGGTAATGTCTTCACAGCTAGAGCATGGCGATGGAGCATGCAATGAGTTACAAGTGTCTGTGGAGAATTAACTTTGATTAAGGCAGCCAATCCAGATTTGTTACCCAACATACTTGGTGCTCCATCAGTACAGACTGAATGTAATTTTGTCAACCAACTAAATTCATTTCTTTCAAAGAAAATTGCAATAATTTGAAAAACATCTGCAGCTTTACTAGTTGTCTGAAGTGGTTGGCAAAATAAAAATTCTTCTTTAATTTTAAAATTACATACATAACGAACATACACTAAAAGCTGGCAACACATTGATACATCTGTGGTTTCATCAAGTTGCATGAAAAAATTTAAAGGACTACTTTTCAGTTCTGACATAACTTGGTCCAAGATATAATTTGAAAGATCTGCTATTCTGGAACAAATAACATTATTAGAAAGTGGAATTTCTTCAACCTGTTTTCTTTCTTTTTTTCCAAGAATTAACTCCACCATTTCAAGCGCACAGGGTTTTGTTAAGGTTTCTCCAATTGTATGTGGTTTTCTTTTTTTGGCAATCAAATAGGCAACTTTGTAAGAAGCCTCAAGAAGTGGTTTCTTTGGTTGAGCAAATCCAACATTTTTTAATGTTCCAGTGGTTGAAATCTAGCTCGCTTCAGTTTGAAGGTTTCCAGGTTGTCGTTGACATTTCCAAGATGTTTGGTTTCTAAGTGGTGGCTTAACTTTGCTGGTCTCATTCTATCATTACAATATACTGCTCCGCATAAGAAACATTATGGCTTTTCAGTGCCATCTTTTTCAGTAATAGTCGTGAATCCAAACGCAACGTAGGTTTTGTCATAGCAACGTTTTTTCGACATTATTGAAAACTGAAAATGAAAAAAAACACATATTTTAAAAAAAACTGAAACAATTAAAAAATCACAAATATAAATTACCAGTAACAGCAGACCAAATTTTTTAGTTAAATTATTCAATTAATTGTCTTATTTTATTAATTTTATTGAAAAAGAAACTCATGCAGGGTATCTCAAAAAACGCGACAAAAAGAAAATGAGGGATTTATGAAAACAGAAATGTGCAAATCATTATTCAAATAAATACAATATGGAAAGCCGTTACGCAAAAACAATTTTCATATAGTATTCAAAAAATCGTTTTTAGCATGATTAAAATTTTGTGATTTAACAAAACTTTTTAAAATTATCTAAATTTATAAAATACATGTAATTAGAACACCTTAGTTGGCCTCCCCTAAAAGATCATTTGGCCTCCCTAAGGGAGGCCGGCCCCACCGGTTGGGAAACCCTGCTCTAGTGTATACCATATATGGGTAGTAGCTCGAATAGTACTTTAGTACTCTAATAGTACTAATAATACTCTAATAGTACTAATAGTACTCTAATAGTACTAATAGTACTCTAATAGTACTAATAGTACTCTAATAGTACTAATAGTACTTTAATACTCTAATAGTACTAATAGTACTTTAATACTCTAATAGTACTAATAGTACTTTAATACTCTAATAGTACTAATAGTACTAATAGTACTAATAGTACTAATAGTACTATAGTACTAATAATTCTTTAGTACTCTAATAGGACTAATAGTACTAACAGCATTTTTCAAATAAAAGAAATTACCGACAGCCTAACTCTAAACTCAACCTCAAGCTGACGTCACCTGGCTCAGACTGTAGTGGTTAGTTATACTTTTCTATTTTACTCTATTTGACAATCAAGAATTTAATAATAGGGTTGATACTTATATTATTTATTTATTATTTTTGTTTTTTATTTGAACTTTACTTTTTTCAAATAATTGTCCTGGTTAAAAACATCTGAGCCTGATGGTTCTACCTGATGGTGCACCAAAATAAATCCTCTTTTCATAATGCGTCTTTAATCACTTTTTATGAAACGCATTTAATTTCTAATTTAACTTCAATAGTTAGTGCGTTTCCTACATAGAACTTGGATTATTGTGGAGGTGAGCTCAGAAAAGTCCATGGTTATGGTGAATAGCACGACAAACAACTCAACTGAAATAAAGATGAATGGTAAAAGCTAGAAGTGTCACTGTTCATGTACCTAGGAGTAACCCTGTCGAAGGATGGAACAAGCACCACAGAGATAAAAACCAGAATCTCAATGGCAACTGCAGCAATCACCAGACTTGATCGGTTATGGATAAATAATTCTATCAGCTTCTCTGTCAGATACAGACTACAAGTCACTGGTGCTCAGTATCCTACTTTACGGATGTGAGACCTGGACGCTTAACGCGGAAGCAGAACGGAAGATACAGGTTCTTGAATCTAAATGTCTCCGTAAACTCCACGGCATCTTTTACTTGGAGCACAGAACCAACAACTACGTCCATCAGATTACAACAGCACTGGTTGGACAACAAGAACTTCTTTTAGCAACTGTCAAACGTCGAAAGTTGAATTGGTTGACCACGTCGTCAGGCACGATTCACTGTCCAAGACGGTGCTACAGGGCACGCTACAAGGAAGTCGTCGTCAAGGCCGTCAGAGAAAGAGCTGGATGGACAATGTGAAAGAGTGGACGTCTCTTCCCTTGAGCAGTCTTCTCAACGCTGCTAACAACAGAACAGAATGGCGATAGCTGCCTCTTCTTCCTTATTTTCCCCTAACGACTAACTCAGTCACGGCATGATGTGGCTGATGAAATAATTAAACGCATTTAAAAATTAAAATTAGAGCTGTTCCACGATTTACAATTTTAATCGCCGTTAGTCCTTCGATTAAAAATTTCAATCGTACATTAATCGTATTTTAACACAATGTTTTTGCAAATTTGACATTATTATAAAATAGTATTTAAATTTACTTCTCATAAATGAAATAGAAACTTTATTAGAATTAATAATGTAACGCTGTTGAATATTTTAACGCATTAAAAAAAATTAATGCATTTAAATTAATCAAATTTTGAATATTTTATTGACACTTTCAAAACATTTAAGAGATATCATTATCATAACCAAGTGGTCTAGAAGCTCTTAGGGGTTAACGCCACGTTAATAAGACTCGTCATTGTATCGTATTGTATTGTATTGTACTGTACTGTATTGTATTGTATATATAGTATATTATATTATATTAGGGAATCTAGTACATTCCCTATATTATATGTATATTAGTATATTACATTATATGTGTTTGTAGGTTAACTGCACGCAAAAGAAAGCACAGAGCATGTGTTAAATGCACATTTGATTTTGCAAATTTCTTCTTTTTTACAGAAAAAATGTTAATTTAGGGTTAAGGTTAGGGTTAGGATTAGGGTTAGGGTTAGAGTTAGGGTTAGGGTTTTCAGAAAAATCGCATTTTAAGAAGAAATGTGCAAAATCAAAATCACACATGCTCTGTGCTTTCTTTTGCGTGCAGTTCACCTATAACCATTATATGTATATTAGTATATTACATTATATGTATATTATTATATTATATGTAGACTAGTATATTATATTATATGTATATTAGTATATTATATTATATATATATTATTATATTGTAATATATGTATATTAGTATATTATATTAAATGTATATTAGTATACTATATTATATGTATAAATGTATATTATATTATATACAAAAAACTCAAAAATAGAAGGTGAACAAAAACAAAAATCAAATCGAGAAAGCGATACATTTATATGATATTATATGTATACATGTATATTATATTATACGTATACTAGTATATTTTATTAAATGTATACATGCATATTATATTATATGTATACTTGTATATTGTATTATATGTATACTATTATATTATATTATATGTATACATGTATGTTATATTTTTACAAATAAACTTGCTTTATGTATACTCATGCATATGTTATAGAGTTTTTAAATATTTTCAATCACAATAATTGAATTAATCTTTTTTAATTGAGCAAATAGTTTTTCAGATTATCAGAGAACACTCACAGCCATAAACCTCATTTAAAAAACAATATAAACTTTCTGAATTCAATTTTTGTGTAGTTTTCTCTTTTCTTTGTTACTACATGCTGCGTAAATGAGAAATTCAAAATCAATTTTTTTAAATGGCGGCCGTTATGACGACCATTCAAATCTCCGTAACTTATTATTATATTTGTGTTTTTTAATAATCTTTATATCTTTAGTCTTCACAGCTTGACAGACGCAAGTCATGTTACAAAAAACTCAAAAATAGAAGGTGAACAAAAACCAAAATCAAATCGAGAAAGCGAAACAGATTGAAATGTAAAGATGAAAAATAAAATGAATTAAAAATATATCATAACTAAAATAAAATTATTAGATTCTAATGCAAATGATAATGGATTAAAATCAGACAACTCGACCAAGGATATGGTCACCATATATTGTGGTGAATATGATAATAAATAAATAAATAAGTAATACAAATCAGGAATGATAATATAAATATAAACTTTGGAATGAAATGTTTCAGAAGACGAGGGAGGAATGTTTTGCTTTCAAACGTGTTATATATTGGTGTATCGAAATTGTGCTTACGGGGCCATAAGTTATGTGAAGATGTTTTAAGAGAGGGTAGAATTTGGTGAAGAACGTGGTTAGAGTTAGTGGATATTTTAAGAAATAGTTTAGTGTCTGAAGAGCAGGGGCGGCGATCTGCAGAAAATCTTGGGGGGGGGGGTCCTCTCCAGGGTTGGAATCAAAGAACCGGTATCGACCAATACAGTACCAGCGATATTAGTTAGTATTGTTTGGTGTAGTACAAATTCTTTTTAATATTAATATTAACTATCTATATTTGTATCACCAAACATTTAAAAAAAGTTTGATACTCAATAAAAATATTTTTCTATTGCCACTATGAGCGATTTGAAGGAAAACAATAGCGATTTTAGTACCTTTTATAGTTTTTTATCTATATAGATTCAATTAAAACTAGCCATCAGCCCATCAAATAAATGTTATAAATAGATTTAACTTTGCCAAAGTTATAAACTAATATACAATGGTAAATTTTTTTGGCCCACAGAGTATGTTCAGATTACATAAAATAATCTCTCTGCCTGTCCTCCTGCCCTCTCCCCACAGCTCGTTTACTCCAATTTCCAAAAAGACCTCTTCGAATGTTTGACCGACTAGCAAATTCTTCTGTTAGTTTTTTTAAATCCAGACTGTCAAGTATATCCTGACGTGTATGACAAACGGCTAGTTAATTCAATCGAGGCTGTGTCATAGGTGCACGCAACCAATTCTTAAGACGCCGCAAAGCACTACAAGATCTTTCTGCAGTACATGACGTTATTGGACACGCAAGCATCAACCTGATCAATCTTTCAACCTAAGGAAACAGAGGTCTGACTTCCGTGATCATAGCTTGCATTATTTTTTGCGTTTGTGCTAAAGTTCATTCTGGTCTTTAAACATAGTTAACTGTGAACAAAGACCAGTTTCATTTAACTCACGATACTGCTTGGAGAATCTCGATTGAACCTTTCTGTGAGTTGCATGATTGCAATGTCTATGACTGCGTAATATGCTGCTCGATAATGTTCCTCTGGTTTTGTTGCTACATAAGCTGGGCCCAGCCCACAATACTTTTGTGGCGGTTTTCACACCCGAGGTACAGCAATCGGCTCGAGATCATGTGCCAAAACGATACCGTTGACATCTCTGAAAATAGCGTTTAACTGTTCATCTGATCGTAGGCGACGCAATTCTCGCACAACTGAATCAATCGCTGCAACCATTCCACTGACCTTGGCAATTGCTGATCGCAACGACTTGTTTAACTGTTCCAGAAGTGAAAACATCAAAACAACTCCTTGAGGGCCAGTGCAGTAGTGCCCTGTTGAAAAAAGGCCTCGAGCCTTTACAGCTGTTTCATCAGCAGTACCAATGGAAGCAAATGATTCCAAGCTAACAAATACCACTTCATAATTTTCAAGCACAAAAGACACTGTAGAAACTCTGGTAAGCCATCTTGTAGGACAAAGAAGTTTTATACTATACTTTTTATTCAGTGGCTCATCAGACAAGTCAATTATAAGAGACACTAAAGCATCACTAAACTGCTTCTTGACCTTCCCTGAACGATTGTAAAAAGCACCTAACTCTTGGACAAACTTAAGTGAATTGCTCACAAAGGGATTTGCGGCAGCTGTGTGCTAGGCAACAAGATTTGCAAAGTGTGCAGAACAGTGGAAAAACAATGAAAGCGGATGCTCACTGCTGATAATAGCCTGACAACCATTATATCGGCCGTTCATGTTAGCAGCGCTGTCATAAGACTGAGCTCTTAGTTTTTCTATGGGTAGCATAATTCTGATCCGAACATCTTTTACTACAGTAGATAATGTTTTTCTGATCGTGTCTGGTGAGCTGAATAAACCAATAAACTTTTCATTAACATTCAGAGCTTCATCAAAAAAACGAATGCATATCGATACCTGCTCTAACCTATTGCAGTCTTGTGTGCCGTAAACCACAAAATCAAACTGGCATGATTCGGCATTAACAGTGCACACTATGTTTCTAACGATAAAATGAGCTAAAAGCCTCAGCATTTCTTTTAGGCAGTTATGCGATATGAAACTTGTAGTTTGATTTACCTACAACTTTAGTTAATGTTCGAAGCCTTTGAAATTCATTAACTTTGGTTCATCTAAAAAATTGAAAGGGTCGATTTTGAAGTAGACCTCAGAACCCCCTATGAACATCGCCCATGCAAAATAAGTAGCACAATATGAATGATTTTTTAAAATAAAAATGTAAATCTGTCTGCTTGCAAAAAGTGAACCGATATTTTTTGAAAAGCATTCTGAATGTCTGCTTGCGAAAACTGAAAAATCGGAAATTTACTTTTTATAAATATAATTTATTAATTTAAATCCATAAACATAAAAAGAAGAGTAGGTGGAGGAGTATTTGAGTAACATAAGAATAGTTTTGCTTCAGGCAGCTATCACTATAACTACGCCTACCCAAAATATATTACTGAATAAAAATTCTGTTTCATGCTCTGGTTGACGATTATGCTTGTATTAAGATAGGAGTTGAGAAATTATTGTACTTGAAAAACTGAGGGGGGTCCATGTTAAGATGGACCCCAGGACCCCCCTAGCATCGCTGCCCATACATACTCACAATGTATTACTGTATTAGCATCTATTATCCCAATGTTGACGATTAGGCTTGTATCAAAATTAGAGTTGAGAAATGTGTATTTTTAAAAGAGTGAGGGGGTCCTTGTAAAGGTGGACCCCAGGATCCCCTTCAGGATTCCCGCCTAAGCCACTGTGATGAAAAAAACTATAGTGATGAAGGAGTAATTAAGTAAGCAAAGAATATTTTTGTTTTAGACAGCTATCACTATAACTACACATACTCACAATGTATTACTGTATAAACATTTAATTTTATGCCATGGTTGACGATTATGCTCCTATCAAAATAGAAATTTTTAAATACAAAAATGCAAAAAAAGTGGGGGGTCCCTATAAAGGCAGACCCCCCCCCCCATTAAAAAAAAGGATCGCCGCCCATGGTCAGAAGGAATGCCAATGTGACTTCAATAAATACCACGACAGTTTTGAAGCGTTACTAAAGGAATTTAATGAACGTTTTGATGCATTCAGGGAGCACAGGGATTTATTTAACTTCATCCGTGACCCTTTCTCTTGTGCTGTAGAATCCGTACCTGAGCATTGTCAGTTAGAAGTCATTGATCTTCAATGTTCACCGGAATTAAAGTCTGCGTATCAGCATAACTCCTTTTTAACTTTTAATGGAAGTCAATTAAATATGGAGCGGTCAAAGATTTTGCTTGCCGAATCTTGTCTGAATTTGGCAGCACATACGTGTGTGAACAAACGTTTTCAGTCATGAACACAAATAAAAATAAACTGAGATCATCTTTGACTGATGATAATCTTTGTTCGATTTTGAGGCTTGTAACAACAGAACTCGAGCCCAATATTGACAATGTTGTTGCAACCATTCAGGCTCAACCTTCTCATTAAAATACTCACATTTAGTTATTCATACATTTTTAAATAAAGTTATTTTTTATGTTATGACATTTATTAAAAACTTGCATTCTTTGAGTTTTTTTAAATTTAGTTATTCATACATGTTTAAATAACGTTATTTTTTGATGACATTTATTAAAAGTTTGCATTCTTTGAGTTGTTTTATTGTGTCATCTATGTGCACGCTGATTCGGCCCTTGGCGCCCAGGGACTCAGTAATATTGGCCCTCAGGCTAAAAAAGGTTGTGCACCCCTGGTTTATAGAAACGTCTTCTTTCGTGAAAGTATCTTTATTAAGTCACTTAATTCAAGTGAAAAGGGTATTATAAAAGTATTGAAATATTTATTAACTAGTTTCAAAATTAAAGAATTGTTATAAAAGTGCTTTTGAATAAGATCTACAAATTTTAAAACGTTATGAAAAGTCAAGTGACTTAATTTTATCGAAAAAGTTTTTTTAAAGTAAAATTTCTGCTTTGAAATGTCTTTATTTGACGTTTTAGTTGTAGTAACCAAATGTCAATACACTTTAAAGTTTAAACTGTTATATCTTTTTAACTTAATCGAATTTTTCAATTCTAGAAACTTATATATTAATTTTTAATATAGCAAAACTTTTGGTGGACAGTTCATTCTTATGCAAACAATAATAAGAAATTCGACTTTCCTCTACAATTAAAGGTGAGATTTATCGATCTATTCCGAATGCTTTTCAAGAATGAATTTAGGAAAAGTCTAATTAAGAACTGGGAAAGAATACAAGTTGAAATATTAATACGGGCATAAAAACTTGTAATTATCCAACGCAAGCAGATTTATAAGAGATTGAATCATTTATGCAAAGCTCTCAGTCGTTCCCATGGCAACAATCTTATTAAATGCTCTGTGTGTGAATGTGTCCATGTGTGTTTGTGTGTATGTGTGAGTGTGTGTGTGTATGTGTGTGTGTGTCTGTGTGTGTGTGTGTGTTTGTGTGTGTGTCTGTGTCTGTGTGTCTGTGTGTGTGTGTGTGTATGTGTGTGTGTGTGAGTGTGTATGTTTGTATAAAAAGTAGGGTGCTATATAGTAATTGATCGTAGTTTCCTAATATAAAGAATGCTGGCTGCCTGATTGTCGAGGAGATCCTGATGGCAAGAATTGAAAAAGTAAAGTTCGTGCAAACAAAAAGACATTGGAATTGGAATTGATGTGAGTATCCACAACCGCCTGTGAGACTCAACCTCCCTCGCTCAAGCCCACCTGCCTCCCAGTCCACTTTCAAATCGAAAGTTGCTCAATTATTTCCACAACTCCACAAAAGCACTTCACAAGAATTTCATCATGACCACCCAACTCAAACAACAAATTGGCCATATAACATCTATAACACAAAAACAACCTCATTACAACGACATCCCACACACAACAACAACCTCATTACAACGACATCCCCCACACAAAAACAACCTCATTACAACGACATCCCCCACACAACAACAACCTCATTACAACGACATCCCCCACACAACACCCACCTCATTACAACGACATCCCCCACACAACAACAACCTCATTACAACGACATCTCCACCACTCTGCAGCCTCCTCGACACCTGGTGGCTCAATGACGAAGCGAACTCAAGTCAAGGCGAAGATCGGCTCTCTCGAGAACGCCAAGCACGTGCCCGGAGGCGGAAAGGTCGTTATAGTCGTTATCTGGAGGTTGTATGGTCATTGTGGAAAGGTTGTCATGGTCGTTATGTAGAGGTTGTTATGGAAAAGTTGTTGTGGTTGTGATGATGATGAGATTGTTGTTGGGAAGGACTAGTGGAAGCCACCTGGAACTCCTGCAGAGCGTGAAGGTAGGCACGCAGAAGGTCGACGTGTCGAACGTGTCGAGTCGATGCGGCTCCAAGGACAACATCAAACACACTCCCAAAAAGCCCCAAGTCAAAGTTTGCGCTTTTCCTGTCAGCCCCTATCACTCCCTTTTTCATCCTTTTACTCTCTTTTAACTCCCCTCTCCACTCCCCTCTCCAACCTATCCACTCCCCTCTCCACTCCTCTCTCCACTCCCCTCTCCACTCCTCTCTCCACTCCCCTCTCCACTCCTCTCTCCACTCCCCTCTCCACTCCTGTCTCCACTCCCCTCTCCACTCCTCTCTCCACTCCCCTCTCCAACCTATCCACTCCCCTCTCCACTCCTCTCTCCACTCCCCTCTCCAACCTATCCACTCCCCTCTCCACTCCCCTCTCCACTCCCCTCTCCAACCTATCCACTCCCCTCTCCACTCCCCTCTCCAACCTATCCACTCCCCTCTCCACTCCCCTCTCCAACCTATCCACTCCACTCTCCACTCCCCTCTCCAACCTATCCACTCCCCTCTCCACTCCCCTCTCCACTCCCCTCTCCACTCCCCTCTCCAACCTATCCACTCCCCTCTCCACTCCTCTCTCCACTCCCCTCTCCAACCTATCCACTCCCCTCTCCACTCCCCTCTTCAACCTATCCACTCCCCTCTCCACTCCCCTCTCCAACCTATCCACTCCCCTCTTCAACCTATCCACTCCCCTCTCCACTCCCCTCTCCAACCTATCTACTCCCCTCTCCACTCCTCTCTCCACTCCCCTCTCCAACCTATCCACTCCTCTCTCCACTCCCCTCTCCAACCTATCCACTCCCCTCTCCACTCCCCTCTCCACTCCCCTCTCCACTCCCCTCTCCAACCTATCCACTCCCCTCTCCACTCCCCTCTCCACTCCCCTCTCCAACCTATCCACTCCCCTCTCCACTCCCCTCTTCACTCCTCTCTCCAACCTATCCACTCCCCTCTCCACTCCCCTCTCCAACCTATCCACTCCCCTCTCCACTCCCGTCTTCACTCTTCTATCCACTCCCCTCTCCACTCCCCTCTCCACTCCTGTCTCCACTCCCCTCTCCACTCCTCTCTCCACTCCCCTCTCCAACCTATCCACTCCCCTCTCCACTCCTCTCTCCACTCCTCTCTCCACTCCCCTCTCCAACCTATCCACTCCCCTCACCACTCCCCTCTCCACTCCCCTCTCCAACCTATCCACTCCCCTCTCCACTCCCCTCTCCAACCTATCCACTCCCCTCTCCACTCCCCTCTCCAACCTATCCACTCCACTCTCCACTCCCCTCTCCAACCTATCCACTCCCCTCTCCACTCCCCTCTCCACTCCCCTCTCCACTCCCCTCTCCAACCTATCCACTCCCCTCTCCACTCCTCTCTCCACTCCCCTCTCCAACCTATCCACTCCCCTCTCCACTCCCCTCTTCAACCTATCCACTCCCCTCTCCACTCCCCTCTCCAACCTATCCACTCCCCTCTTCAACCTATCCACTCCCCTCTCCACTCCCCTCTCCAACCTATCTACTCCCCTCTCCACTCCTCTCTCCACTCCCCTCTCCAACCTATCCACTCCTCTCTCCACTCCCCTCTCCAACCTATCCACTCCCCTCTCCACTCCCCTCTCCACTCCTCTCTCCACTCCCCTCTCCAACCTATCCACTCCCCTCTCCACTCCCCTCTCCACTCCCCTCTCCAACCTATCCACTCCCCTCTCCACTCCCCTCTTCACTCCTCTCTCCAACCTATCCACTCCCCTCTCCACTCCCCTCTCCAACCTATCCACTCCCCTCTCCACTCCCGTCTTCACTCTTCTATCCACTCCCCTCTCCACTCCCCTCTCCACTCCCCTCTCCACTCCCTTCTCCACTCCCCTCTCCACTCCCCTCTCCACTCCCCTCTCCACTCCCGTCTCCACTCCCGTCACCATTCCCCTCTCCACTCCTTTCTCCACTCCCCTCTACACTCCCCTCTCTACTCCTCTCTCCACTCCCCTCTCCACTCCCCTCTCCACTCCCCTCTCCACTCCCCTCTCCACTCTCATCTCCACTCCCCTCTCCACTCCCCTCTCTACTCCCCTCTTCACTCCCCTCTCCACTCCCCTCTTCACTCCCCTCTCCACTCCCCTCTCCACTCCCCTCTTCACTCCCCTCTCCACTTCCCTCTCCACTCCCTTCTCCACTCCCCTCTCCACTCCCCTCTCCACTCCTCTCTCCACTCCCCTCTCCACTTCCCTCTCCACTCCCCTTTCCACTCCTTTCTCCACTCCCCTCTTCACTCCCCTCTCCACTCCTCTCTCCACTCCTCTCTTCACTCCCTTCTCCACTCCCCTCTCCACTCTTCTCTCTATTCCCCTCTCAGCTCCCCTCTCAGCTCCCCTCTCCACTCCCCTCTCCACTCCCGTCTCCACTCCCCTCTCCACTCCCCTCTCCACCTCCTCTCCACTCCCGTCTCCACTCCCCTCTCCACTCCCCTCTCCACTCCCCTCTCCACTCCCCTCTTCACTCCCCTCTCCACTCTCCTCTCCACTCCCCTCTCCACTCCCCTCTCTACTCCCCTCTTCACTCCCCTCTCCACTCCCCTCTTCACTCCCCTCTCCACTCCCCTCTCCACTCCCCTCTCCACACCCCTCTCCACTTCCCTCTCCACTCCCTTCTCCACTCCCCTCTCCACTCCCCTCTCCACTTCCCTCTCCACTCCCGTCTTCACTCTTCTATCCACTCCCCTCTCCACTCCTCTCTCCACTCCTCTCTCCACTCCCCTCTCCAACCTATCCACTCCCCTCACCACTCCCCTCTCCACTCCCCTCTCCAACCTATCCACTCCCCTCTCCACTCCCCTCTCCAACCTATCCACTCCCCTCTCCACTCCCCTCTCCAACCTATCCACTCCACTCTCCACTCCCCTCTCCAACCTATCCACTCCCCTCTCCACTCCCCTCTCCACTCCCCTCTCCACTCCCCTCTCCAACCTATCCACTCCCCTCTCCACTCCTCTCTCCACTCCCCTCTCCAACCTATCCACTCCCCTCTCCACTCCCCTCTTCAACCTATCCACTCCCCTCTCCACTCCCCTCTCCAACCTATCCACTCCCCTCTTCAACCTATCCACTCCCCTCTCCACTCCCCTCTCCAACCTATCTACTCCCCTCTCCACTCCTCTCTCCACTCCCCTCTCCAACCTATCCACTCCTCTCTCCACTCCCCTCTCCAACCTATCCACTCCCCTCTCCACTCCCCTCTCCACTCCTCTCTCCACTCCCCTCTCCAACCTATCCACTCCCCTCTCCACTCCCCTCTCCACTCCCCTCTCCAACCTATCCACTCCCCTCTCCACTCCCCTCTTCACTCCTCTCTCCAACCTATCCACTCCCCTCTCCACTCCCCTCTCCAACCTATCCACTCCCCTCTCCACTCCCGTCTTCACTCTTCTATCCACTCCCCTCTCCACTCCCCTCTCCACTCCCCTCTCCACTCCCTTCTCCACTCCCCTCTCCACTCCCCTCTCCACTCCCCTCTCCACTCCCGTCTCCACTCCCGTCACCATTCCCCTCTCCACTCCTTTCTCCACTCCCCTCTCCACTCCCCTCTCTACTCCTCTCTCCACTCCCCTCTCCACTCCCCTCTCCACTCCCCTCTCCACTCCCCTCTCCACTCTCATCTCCACTCCCCTCTCCACTCCCCTCTCTACTCCCCTCTTCACTCCCCTCTCCACTCCCCTCTTCACTCCCCTCTCCACTCCCCTCTCCACTCCCCTCTTCACTCCCCTCTCCACTTCCCTCTCCACTCCCTTCTCCACTCCCCTCTCCACTCCCCTCTCCACTCCTCTCTCCACTCCCCTCTCCACTTCCCTCTCCACTCCCCTTTCCACTCCTTTCTCCACTCCCCTCTTCACTCCCCTCTCCACTCCTCTCTCCACTCCTCTCTTCACTCCCTTCTCCACTCCCCTCTCCACTCTTCTCTCTATTCCCCTCTCAGCTCCCCTCTCAGCTCCCCTCTCCACTCCCCTCTCCACTCCCGTCTCCACTCCCCTCTCCACTCCCCTCTCCACCTCCTCTCCACTCCCGTCTCCACTCCCCTCTCCACTCCCCTCTCCACTCCCCTCTCCACTCCCCTCTTCACTCCCCTCTCCACTCTCCTCTCCCACTCCCCTCTCCAATCCCCTCTCTACTCCCCCTCTTCACTCCCCTCTCCACTCCCCTCTTCACTCCCCTCTCCACTCCCCTCTCCACTCCCCTCTCCACACCCCCCTCCACTTCCCTCTCCACTCCCTTCTCCACGCCCCTCTCCACTCCCCTCTCCACTTCCCTCTCCACTCCCGTCTTCACTCTTCTATCCACTCCCCTCTCCACTCCTTTCTCCACTCCCCTCTCCACTCCCCTCTCCACTCCCCCTTTCCACTCCCCTCTCCACTCCCCTCTTCACTCCCCTCTCCACTCCCCTCTCCACTCCTCTCTTCACTTCCTTCTCCACACCCCTCTCCACTCCCCTCTCCACTCCCCTCTCCACTCCCCTCTCCACTCTTCTCTCTACTCCCCTCTCCACTCCCCTCTCCACTCCCCTCTCCACTCCCGTCTCCACTCCCGTCACCATTCCCCTCTCCACTCCTTTCTCCACTCCCCTCTCCACTTCCCTCTCTACTCCTCTCTCCACTCCCCTCTCCACTCCCCTCTCCACTCCCCTCTCCACTCCCCTCTCCACTCTCATCTCCACTCCCCTCTCCACTCCCCTCTCTACTCCCCTCTTCACTCCCCTCTCCACTCCCCTCTTCACTCCCCTCTCACTCCCCCTCTCCACTTCCCTCTCCACTCCCCTTTCCACTCCTTTCTCCACTCCCCTCTTCACTCCCCTCTCCACTCCCCTCTCCACTCCTCTCTTCACTCCCTTCTCCACTCCCCTCATCCACTCTTCTCTCTATTCCCCTCTCAGCTCCCCTCTCAGCTCCCCTCTCCACTCCCCTCTCCACTCCCGTCTCCACTCCCCTCTCCACTCCCCTCTCCACTCCCCTCTCCACTCCCGTCTCCACTCCCGTCTCCACTCCCCTCTCCACTCCCCTCTTCACTCCCCTCTCCACTCTCCTCTCCACTCCCCTCTCCACTCCCCTCTCTACTCCCCTCTTCACTCCCCTCTCCACTCCCCTCTTCACTCCCCTCTCCACTCCCCTCTCCACTCCCCTCTCCACACCCTTCTCCACTTCCCTCTCCACTCCTTCTCCACTCCCCTCTCCACTCCCCTCTCCACTTCCCTCTCCACTCCCGTCTTCACTCTTCTATCCACTCCCCTCTCCACTCCCTTCTCCACTCCCCTCTCCACTCCCCTCTCCACTCCCCTTTCCACTCCCCTCTCCACTCCCCTCTTCACTCCCCTCTCCACTCCCCTCTCCACTCCTCTCTTCACTCCCTTCTCCACTCCCCTCTCCACTCCCCTCTCCACTCCCCTCTCCACTCCCCTCTCCACTCTTCTCTCTATTCCCCTCTCAGCTCCCCTCTCAGCTCCCCTCTCCACTCCCCTCTCCACTCCCGTCTCCACTCCCCTCTCCACTCCCCTCTCCACTCCCCTCTCCACTCCCCTCTCCACTCTCATCTCCACTCCCCTCTCCACTCCCCTCTCTACTCCCCTCTTCACTCCCCTCTCCACTCCCCTCTTCACTCCCCTCTCCACTCCCCTCTCCACTCCCCTCTTCACTCCCCTCTCCACTTCCCTCTCCACTCCCCTTTCCACTCCTTTCTCCACTCCCCTCTTCACTCCCCTCTCCACTCCCCTCTCCACTCCTCTCTTCACTCCCTTCTCCACTCCCCTCATCCACTCTTCTCTCTATTCCCCTCTCAGCTCCCCTCTCAGCTCCCCTCTCCACTCCCCTCTCCACTCCCGTCTCCACTCCCCTCTCCACTCCCCTCTCCACTCCCCTCTCCACTCCCGTCTCCACTCCCGTCTCCACTCCCCCTCTCCACTCCCCTCTTCACTCCCCTCTCCACTCTCCTCTCCACTCCCCTCTCCACTCCCCTCTCTACTCCCCTCTTCACTCCCCTCTCCACTCCCCTCTTCACTCCCCTCTCCACTCCCCTCTCCACTCCCCTCTCCACACCCCTCTCCACTTCCCTCTCCACTCCCTTCTCCACTCCCCTCTCCACTCCCCTCTCCACTTCCCTCTCCACTCCCCGTCTTCACTCTTCTATCCACTCCCCTCTCCACTCCCTTCTCCACTCCCCCTCTCCACTCCCCTCTCCACTCCCCTTTCCACTCCCCTCTCCACTCCCCTCTTCACTCCCCTCTCCACTCCCTCTCCACTCCTCTCTTCACTCCCTTCTCCACTCCCCTCTCCACTCCCCTCTCCACTCCCCTCTCCACTCCCCTCTCCACTCTTCTCTCTATTCCCCTCTCAGCTCCCCTCTCAGCTCCCCTCTCCACTCCCCTCTCCACTCCCGTCTCCACTCCCCTCTCCACTCCCCTCTCCACTCCCCTCTCCACTCCCCTCTCCACTCTCATCTCCACTCCCCTCTCCACTCCCCTCTCTACTCCCCTCTTCACTCCCCTCTCCACTCCCCTCTTCACTCCCCTCTCCACTCCCCTCTCCACTCCCCTCTTCACTCCCCTCTCCACTTCCCTCTCCACTCCCTTCTCCACTCCCCTCTCCACTCCCCTCTCCACTCCTCTCTCCACTCCCCTCTCCACTTCCCCTCTCCACTCCCCTTTCCACTCCTTTCTCCACTCCCCTCTTCACTCCCCTCTCCACTCCCCTCTCCACTCCTCTCTTCACTCCCCTTCTCCACTCCCCTCTCCACTCTTCTCTCTATTCCCCTCTCAGCTCCCCTCTCAGCTCCCCTCTCCACTCCCCTCTCCACTCCCGTCTCCACTCCCCTCTCCACTCCCCTCTCCACTCCCCTCTTCACTCCCGTCTCCACTCCCGTCTCCACTCCCCTCTCCACTCCCCTCTCCACTCCCCTCTCCACTTCCCTCTCCACTCCCGTCTTCACTCTCCTATCCACTCCCCTCTCCACTCCCCTCTCCACTCCCCTCTTCACTCCCCTCTCCACTCCCCCTCTCCACTCCCCTCTCCACTCTTCTCTCCACTCACTCTCCACTCCCCTCTCCACTCCCCTCTCCACTCCCCTCTCCACCTCCTCTCCACTCCCGTCTCCACTCCCCTCTCCACTCCCCTCTCCACTCCCCTCTCCACTCCCCTCTTCACTCCCCTCTCCACTCTCCTCTCCACTCCCCTCTCCACTCCCCTCTCTACTCCCCTCTTCACTCCCCTCTCCACTCCCCTCTTCACTCCCCTCTCCACTCCCCTCTCCACTCCCCTCTCCACACCCCTCTCCACTTCCCTCTCCACTCCCTTCTCCACTCCCCTCTCCACTCCCCTCTCCACTTCCCTCTCCACTCCCGTCTTCACTCTCCTATCCACTCCCCTCTCTACTCCCCTTCTCCACTCCCCTCTCCACTCCCCTCTCCACTTCCTCTCCACTCCCCTCTCCACTCCCCTCTCCACTCTTCTCTCCAGTCCCCTCTTCTCTCCCCTCCACTCCCCTCTCCACTCTCCTCTCCACTCCCCTCTCTACTCCCCTCTCCACTCCCCTCTCCACTCCCCTCTCCACTCCCCTCTCCACTCCCCTCTCTACTCCCCTCTTCACTCCCCTCTCCACTCCCCTCTTCACTCCCCTCTCCACTCCCCTCTCCACTCCCCTCTCCACTCCCCTCTCCACTCCCCTCTCCACTCCCCTCTCCACTCCCCTTCTCCACTCCCCTCTCCACTCCCCTCTCCACTCCCCTCTCCACTCCCCTCTCCACTCCCCTCTCCACTCCCCTCTCCACTCCCCTCTCCACTCCTCTCTCCACTCCCCTCTCCACTCCCCTCTCCACTCCCCTCTCCACTCCCCTCTCCACTTCCCTCTCCACTGCCCTCTTCACTCCCCTCTCCACTCCCCTCTCCACTCCCTTCTCCACTCCCCTCTCCACTCCCCTCTCCACTCCCCTTACCACTTCCCTCTTCACTCCCCTCTCCACTCCCCTCTCCACTCCCCTCTCCACTCTTCTCTCCACTCCCCTTTCCACTCCCCTTACCACTTCCCTCTTCACTCCCCTCTCCACTCCCCTCTCCACTCCCCTCTCCACTCTTTTCTCCACTCCCCTTTCCACTCCCCTCTCCACTCCCCTCTTCACTCCCCTCTCCACTCCTCTCTTCACTCCCTTCTTCACTCCCCTCTCCACTCCCCTCTCCACTCCCCTCTCCACTCCCCTCTTTACTCCCCTCTCCACTCCCCTCTCCACTCCCCTCTCCACTCCCCTCTCCACTCCCCTCTTCACTCCCCTCTCCACTCCCCTCTCCACTCTTCTCTCCACTCCCCTCTCCACTCCCCTCTCCACTCCCCTCTCCACTCCCCTCTCCACTCCCCTCTCCACTCCCCTCTCCACTCCCCTCTCCACTCCCCTCTCCACTCCCCTCTCCACTCCCCTCTCCACTCCCCTCTCCACTCCCCTCTCCACTCCCCTCTCCACTTCCCTCTCCACTCCTTTCTCCACTCCCCTCTTCACTCCCCTCTCCACTCCCCTCTCCACTCCCCTCTCCACTCCCCTCTCCACTCCCGTCTCCACTCCCCTCTCCACTCCCCTCTCCACTTCCCTCTCCACTCCCTTCTCCACTCCCCTCTCCACTCCCCTCTCCACTCCCCTCTCCACTCCCCTCTCCACTCTCTTCTCTACTTCCCTCTCCACTCCCCTCTCCACTCCCCTCTCCACTCCCTTCTTCACTCCCCTCTCCACTCCCCTCTTTACTCCCCTCTTCACTCCCCTCTCCACTCCCCTCTTCACTCCCCTCTCCACTCCCCTCTCCACTCCCCTCTCCACTCCCCTCTCCACTCCCCTCTCCACTCCCCTCTCCACTCCCCTCTCCACTCCCCTCTTCACTCCCCTCTTCACTCCGTGTCAACCAGATAGTGGGTGTCTCACGACTACACATTTGCATATCTTCTTCACAAACTTCATTACCACACTTCCACAACCACCTCCATCACCAGCTCCACAACCACCTGCACCACCACCTCCACCACCACCTCCATCACTACTTCCACCACCACCACCACCTCCACCATCACCTCTACCACCTCCCCTTTTGCACACCTCCTCTCTTGCACACCTCTTCTCTTGCACACCTCCTCTCTTGCACACCTCCTCTCTTGCACACCTCCCCTCTTGCACACCTCCCCTCTTGCACACCTCCTCTCTTGCACACCTCCCCTCTTGCACACCTCTTCTCTTGCACACCTCTTCTCTTGCACACCTCCCCTCTTGCACACCTCCTCTCTTGCACACCTCCTCTCTTGCACACCTCCTCTCTTGCACACCTCCTCTCTTGCACACATCCTCTCTTGCACACCTCCTCTCTTGCACACCTCCTCTCTTGCACACCTCCTCTCTTGCACACCTCCTCTCTTGCACACCTCTTCTCTTGCACACCTCCTCTCTTGCACACCTCCTCTATTGCACACCTCCTCTCTTGCACACCTCTTCTCTTGCACACCTCCTCTCTTGCACACCTCCTCTCTTGCACACCTCCTCTCTTGCACACCTCCTCTCTTGCACACCTCCTCTCTTGCACACCTCTTCTCTTGCACACCTCCTCTCTTGCACACCTCCTCTCTTGCACACCTCCTCTCTTGCACACCTCCTTTCTTGCACACCTCTTCTCTTGCACACCTCCTCTCTTGCACACCTCCTCTCTTGCACACCTCCTCTCTTGCACACCTCCCCTATTGCACACCTCCTCTCTTGCACACCTCCCCT
>OX030959.1:10233753-10238123 GCA_943735955.1 Piscicola geometra | reverse complement strand
TCCTTGTTGTAGCTGCTGCATACAATTCCTTCGGATTTGTCTGCATTCAGTTCCGCCTTGTTGGCTTTTGTCCAAGCTTCAACACTCTTGATCACAGACTGCACCCTGGATGCCGCTTTATTGATCGTCCTGGTCGTGGCCCAGACTGCGATGTCATCCGCATAGCCACTAATCTGCACTTGCTGTGGTTGCTGGCTTTCTTCATCGGCACTGCAGCTTTAGCGACCTGAATGACTTGATCAGAAAACCAGCTTTCCTTCTTCACCAGCGTCAGACCTTCTGGCATGGTTTGTGCTTCAAGGATTTGTTGGAACCTTTCCCAGTCTGCCCGTTTTCATGCCCAGCTCAAACGGACTTCTTGACGTTTTCGTTTATGGGCTTTGTCGACTTGGATGACAATTGGAAAGTGGTCTGAGCTTAACTCTCTTTTCACCTCCCACGTCATCTGGTGTGCCAAGTCGAGGCTGGCCAACGAGACATCAGGGGAACCAGTTGTGCCTGAAACTCTGCTGAGGTGGGTGTGTTCTGACGGCTTGTTGAGGACCTGATAGTCGTGTTCTGCGCACCATAGCTCCACTTGTAACGCTTCTTCGTTGCTAGTAGTGTTTGAGTCCCATCTGGGTGAGTGGATGTTTAGGTCAGCGCAGATCAGGTGGTTCTTGGCAGGTTTCAGCTTCTCAGTGATCTCCTCCTCCCGCCTGGTCTCATCCTGAGTGTTTCTCAGGGGAGGCTTGTAGAGATTTGTCAGTCGGATACATTCTCCGTTCTCCAGCCATACTTCCAAAGTGATTTCTTCAATCAGGTTGTTGTGGCTCGTGCTGACTTTTTGAAGCTGAGGTCTTCTTTCACGAGAGTGAGTAGTCCGCCTCCTCTTCGTTCTGCCGAGTTCCTCAAGTATGTCCTGTCTTGCCTCACCGTGCTGAAGCCCTTGAGACCCTCGAACCGCGTGTGCTCATTGAGCTTTGACTCTTGCATCAGCACCACGTCGATATTCTCCTTCTGCAGCCATCTCTCCAGCTCATACTGCTTCGGCGTAATCCCATCAGCATTCCACTGGCTGACTCTTATCCTTCTTCTTCCAACCATAGCACTGGTTTGGACAGTGTGCGTTGGTCTGTTAACGATTGCTGCAGCGGGTCGTTTTGCGTTTCGGCATCCTCGGCACGTCCAGAGGTCCCATGAGATTGTGGCCCAGGTGCTTCTTGCTTCTTCTGAACAGGCTTCTTTCTGGTGGAACCATCGTGAGCAGCTCTTACAATGAGGCATCACTGCTGCTCTTCTGATTCGGCCTCTACACTTGGCACATTGACTTCCCTTCCATTCCTCTGGGTTAGTCGGGCTTGGAGGGTCACTCTGCTCTTCTTCTTCTCCTTGTGTCGGGTTTAGTCTGCATAGTCGGCCGCATCGCCAGAGCTTGTTCTCGTCCTTCATGTAGGAGTCCATCCACGTCCTTGTCAACCCAGTGCACTTTTTGTGGAAGTTTTTCTGGCAGCCTCCGCATACCCTCGGCATCGTACATCTGCGGATTGTTCCACTGCAGCTTCAACATTGAGGTCCTGGCTTGCGGTGAACATCACCGGCTCTTAGGATGAGATTAAGCCAGAAGACATACGCCGGTTTGAGTCCTTTGGCCTCGAAAACCCATCTTTGTGTCGATGTTGTTGTTGTTGCGCTTTCTCCTTGAGAGAGGGGGGAGAGTTTGAGCTTTTGAGGTCCTCTTCGTGCCCGAAGACAGCCAACGACGCCACGTGAAGGCGGGACCATAGAGCCGTTGATGTTGGTGGTGATGATGATGATGGGTGCAATGATGATGGTGAAGATTATGGCGGTGATGATGATGATGATAGTGATAATGGTAGTGAAATGACAGTGATAATGATCATTAAGATGAATGAATAGAGAGTGTGTATGAGACTTGTTCATCTGGTACTTCTTCTTTTGTCTGCATCTGGCAGCTGCCGCTCTGTTCCAGTGTGCAGTGGTTTGTGTAAGACATCTCATCTCACCTCACCTCACAAACACACTACACACTACATCTCACCACACCACATCACAAACACACTACACACCACATCACATCACAAACACACCACATCACATCAAAAACACAACACATCACAAACACACCACATCTCACCACACCACAAACACACCTGAGCACACTCCACTACACAACACAGACACCACATCACAAACACACCACACCACAAACACAACTCACCACACTTCACCACAAACACACCTCACCTCACCTCACCACAAACACACCTCATCTCACCACACCACAAACACACCTCACCACAAACACACCTCCCACAAACACACCACACCACAAACACACCTCACCTCACCACACCACAAATTAACCTCACCACAAACACACCTCACCACGAACACACCTCACCACAAACACACCACACAACAAACACACCTCACCCCAAACACAATTCACGTCACCACACCACAAACAAACCTCACCACAAACACACCTCACCACACCTCACCACAAACACACCACACCACAAACACATCTCACCACAAACACAACACACCACAAACACACCACAACACAAACACACCTCACCCCAAACACACCTCACCTCACCACACCACAAACACACCTCACCACACTACACTACAAACACACCTCACCACACCACAAACACACCTCACCACATCTCACCTCACCACACCACAAACACACCTCACCACACCTCACCACAAACACACCACACCACAAACACATCTCACCACAAACACAACACACCACAAACACACCACATCACAAACACACCTCACCCCAAACACACCTCACCTCACCACACCACAAACACACCTCACCACACTACACTACAAACACACATAACCTCACCACAAACACACCTCACCACAAACACACCTCACCACACCACACCACAAACACACCTCAACTCACCACACCACAAACACACCTCACCACGAACACACCTCACCACAAACACACCACACAACAAACACACCTCACCCCAAACACAATTCACGTCACCATACCACAAACAAACCTCACCACAAACACACCTCACCACACTACACTACAAACACACCTCACCACACCACAAACACACCTCACCACATCTCACCTCACCACACCACAAATACACCTCACCACAAACACACCTCACCACACCTCACCAAAAACACACCACACCACAAACACATCTCACCACAAACACAACACACCACAAACACACCACATCACAAACACACCTCACCCCGAACACACCTCACCTCACCACACCACAAACAAATCTCACCACACTACACTACAAACACACCTCACCTCACCACACCACAAACACACCTCACCACAAACACACCTCACCACACCTCACCACAGACACACCTCACCACAAACACACCTCACCACAAACACACCTCACCACACCACGCCACAAACACACCACACAACAAACACACCTCACCACAAACACACCTCACCACAAACACACCTCACCACACCTCACCACAGACACACCTCACCACAAACACACCTCACCACAAACACACCTCACCACACCACACCACAAACACACCACACAACAAACACACCTCACCAAAAACACACCTCACCTCACCCCAAACACACCTCACCACAAACACACCTCACCACAAACACACCTCACCACTAACACACCACACCACAAACACACCTCACCACGAACACACCTCACCACAAACACACCTCACATCACCAGAAAAACACCTCACCACAACCACACCTCACCACAAACACATCTCACCACAAAACACACCTCACCACAAACACACCACACCACAAACACACCTCACCTCACCACAAACACACCTCACCACAAACACACCACACCACAAACACACCTCACCTCACCACAAACACACCTCACCACAAACACACTTCACCTCACCACAAACACACCTCACCTCACCACAAACACACCTCACCACAAACACACCTCACCTTAAACACACACCTCACCACAAACACACCTCACCACAAACACACCTCACCACAAACACACCTCACCACAAACACACCTCACCACAAACACACCACACCACAAACACACCTCACCACAAACACACCTCACCTCACCACAAACACACCTCACCTCACCACAAACACACCTCACCACAAGCACACCTCACCACAAACACACCTCACCACAAACACACCTCACCACAAACACACCTCATCTTAAACACACACCTCACCACAAACACACCTCACCACGAACACACCTCACCACAAACACACCTCACCACAAACACACCTCACCACGAACACACCTCACCACAAACACACCTCACCACAAACACACCTCACCACAAACACACTACACCGCAAACACACC
>OX030959.1:10176253-10231253 GCA_943735955.1 Piscicola geometra | reverse complement strand
GCCTGAGATTTCAAATTCAGAGCTTTCCGTTTCTGCCATTTCCTCTAATTTAATTCCTTTATAGTTTCGCTTTACTTTTCTGTTTCATTTTCTATAAAGATTATATTTCTGTTTCCATCAGTTTAATTTTTAAAAACTTTTTTGTCATTTTAGTATAAATGATTTTAAGAATATTACATAATCACACGGTAATAAACTAAAACAATAGTTAAAACGAAATAAAATGCAAAGCTTGTGCAAATTTAGTTTTTCTAAAAAAACAATAATTTCATTAAAATTGAATGCAATAATTTCATTTTCAGTTTCATTAAAATTGAATGCAATCATTTCATTTTCAGTTTCAGTTAATGAAATATCACTAAGCGAGACACTCACTTAACAATGTATATCGTTAAATCATTTGAAATTTTGCTATGGGCGAAACTTGTTCAAAAAGACATTGAAATAACTATTTGTTTCTTTGGCTTTGATTAATTATTCATCAACTTAATATACGGATGACATCATTATCCAGATTTCAAAACAAGCAAAAAGCCTGCTGATGTATCCACCTACAACGCCCTCTGAAGCTGTCCTCGTTGAAGCAGACCTCGCCAACATGGAGACGAGGTTTGATCAAGCTTGCCTCAAAAGGGCTGTTAAATGGGTGAGCTACAAGCAGGAAGACTGGAGGAAGGCACTTGTGGAGAGACATGTCACCAAGAAGCTAAAACAAAACAGCTGGAGGGCCATTTCCTTCACCAAGCAAAGGCACTTCTACCAGAAGATCCACTGCACGAAGCGGTATACGAGCCAAAGCCGCCTTGGTTCAACTTCCCTCTCAACATCAGCTACTCCAAATCCAGCAAGCACGATCCTGGTCTCATGCAACTGGAAGCAGCTAAAGATGCCATCTCTCAGGAAGGCGAAGCTGACTTTACCATCTACACTGACGGCTCGGTGCAAGGGACGGCAAAGCTTGGTGGTGCTGCGGTGGTGGTGTACCAAGGGAATCAGAAAGCAGTTACCTGGAACAAGCCCACAGGATACAAGAGTAACCCAATGAACACTGAAAGAATTGCGGTTGAGGAAGCTCTGAAATGGTTGAGTAAGAGAGAGGACTGGAGCATGGCAAAGATTGTGTGCGATTGCAAGCCGCTTCTCTCGCTAATGGCATCCAACTCTCTCTCCTCCCATCGAATCTCAGAGATAACTGCACAGTGTGCCAACATGAACAAAAAGATCCTCTTCATCTGGGCGCCAAGTCACTGCACTTTGGAGGGAACGAAGAGGTCGATGCGGAAGCAGCTACAGGTAGGAAGTCACAGGGAATCCCTGATCAGAAACAAGAACAACGACAGGCACGACAACGACATGCACCTGCTTGGTGGAGTTGGCGATGGCATTCTTGGAGGCTGATGCAGGCTTGCTCGGTGCAGGCTGCACGTGAGGCGAGATGTGCCGTAGTTTGGTGTCTCGGAGGCTGCTGGTCGTCTGGCTGTTGCTTCTGACCTTTCTTGCGTCATCCATGCTTTGGTCCAATTTTAAATTGTCGTTGTTGTTGTTGTTACAGTTGTTGTTGTGGTTGTTGTTACAGTTGTTGTTGTGGTTGTTGTTGTGGTTGTTGAGACAAGGAATGTTGATGGGAATGAGCGTATTATTCAACATTATGAATGTTGCTGGGTGGCTCCTGAAATGATTATGATATTATCATCACCCTTATCACCCTCATCATCACCATCATCATCACCATCACCACCATCATCACCATTATCATCACCATCATCATCACCATTATCAAACCATCACCATCATCATCACCATTATCACCACCATCATCACCTTCAACATCATCATCACCATCACCAACATCATCACCATTATCACCCTCATCATCACCATCACCATCATTATCACCATCACCACCATCATCACAATCATCACCATTATCAAACCATCACCATCATAATCACCATTATCACCACCATCATCATCACCTTCACCACCATCATCACCATCACCAGAATCATCACCATTATCCCCACCATCATCACCATCATCACCCCTGTTCTTGATTGATCGTTTATGAAGCACTTACATATGGTGAGCAGTGAAGAAGGGAAGGGAGACATGTTGCTGTAGGCTTGCTTCGCTCCCTCCAGCTATTTGCATTGGACCATCCACCACCACCAGCCCATCCCCACCCACCCCCACCCCATCCCCACCCACCCCCACACCATCCCCACCCACCCCCACACCATCCCCATCCACCCCCACCCCATCCCCACCCACCCCCACCCCATCCCCACCTACCCCCACACCATCCCCATCCACTACCACTTCTTCGCCACTGATGACTTGCTCATTCAGTTGTGACAGCTTACCACCTTGAATGCTCTTGCTTGTTGAGTCGTTGTGGTTGTCGTCGTTGTTGTTGTTGTTGTTGTTGTTGGTGTTGTTGGTGTTGTTGTTGGTGTTGGTGTTGGTGTTGTTATTGTTGTTGTTGGTGTTGTTGTTGAGACTACACACATGTGTTTGAGTGTAGTTGTTGTTGATGTTGTTGTTGGTAGTTGTGTTCGAACAACTACTGATAATAATGATGTTGTTGCTTTTGTGATTCAGATGAGTGTCGTTGTTGTTGTTGTTGTTGTTGTTGCTGGTGAAGAGACTCAAGTTGCTGGCGATTTGATCCTATGTTGTTATTTTTGTGGTTTTGAGTTGTTATGGAACTCATCAACACACAACACCAACACACCCCACTCATGCAAATACAACTCCTTCTTCCCCACTCACTCCAATACAAATCCACCCCTCCCCACTCCCCATTCACTCCAATATAACTCCACCCCTCCCCACTCATGCCAATAAAACTCCACCCATCCCCACTCATACCAATACAACTGCACCCCTCCCCACTCCCTCCAATACAACTCCACTCCTCCCCACTCATGCCAATACAACTCCACCCATCCCAACTCACTCCAATACAACTCCACCCCTCCCCATTCACTCCAATACAACTACACCCCTCCCCACTCATGACAATACAACTCAACCCCTCCCCACTCCCTCCAATATAACTCCACCCCTCTCCACTCATGCCAATACAACTCCACCACTCCCCACTCCCTCCAATACAACTCCACCCCTCCCCACTTCCTCCAATACAACTCCACCCCTCCCCACTCAATCCAAAACAACTCCACCCCTCCCCACTCACTCCAATACAACTCCACCCCTCCCCAATCACTCCAAAACAACTCCACTCCTCCCCACTCCCTCCAATACAACTACACCCCTCCCCACTCCCTCCAATACAACTCCACTCCTCCCCACTCATGCCAATAAAATTCCACCCATCCCCACTCATGCCAATACAACTCCACTCCTCCCCACTCCCTCCAATACAACTCCACCCCTCCCCACTCATGCCAATACAACTCCACTCCTCCCCACTCACTCCAATACAACACCAACCCTCCCCACTCCCTCCAATACAACTCCACCCCTCCCCACTCATGCCAATACAACTACACCCCTCCCCACTCATGCCAATACAACTCCACCCCTCCCCACTCATGCCAATACAACTACACCCCTCCCCACTCATGCCAATACAACTCCACTCCTCCCCACTCACTCCAATACAACACCAACCCTCCCCACTCATGCCAATACATCTCCACCCCTCCCCACTCACTCCAATACAACACCAACCCTCCCCACTTATGCCAATACAACTCCACCCCTCCCAACTCCACCCCTCCCCATTCACTCCAATACAACTCCACCCCTCCCCACTCCCTCCAAAACAACTCCACCCCTCCCCACTCCCTCCAATACAACTCCACCCCTCCCCACTCATGCCAATACATCTCCACCCCTCCCCACTCACTCCAATACAACTCCACCCCTCCCCACTCATGCCAATACATCTCCACCCCTCCCCACTCCCTCCAATACAACTCCACCCCTCCCCACTCATGCTAATACAACTCCACCCCTCCCCACTCATGCTAATACAACTCCACCCCTCCCCACTCCCTCCAATACAACTCCACCCCTCCCCACTCCCTCCAAAACAACTCCACCCCTCCCCACTCATGCTAATACAACTCCACCCCTCCCCACTCCCTCCAATACAACTCCACCCCTCCCCACTCATGCCAATACAACTGCACCCCTCCCCACTCATGCCAATACATCTCTACCTCTCCCCACTCATGCCAATACAACTGCACTACAGCACCAGGAAGCAGAAAGGGTTTGGCGTGTTGAGAGTGTCGACGTTCAAGTGCTGGTGTCCTGAAGTCTGTGTCCCGTGCAAAAGAGCCTCTGTGCCTGGACTGCCCTGTGTTCATGAATATGCATCTCCTCCGCTCACTCACTCACTCATTCACCCATCACACACACACTACCACTAAAACACACACACCCACACACCATACACACCTACACACACACCCACACGGTGCAAGGACAAAATGTCACGGACAAAATGGCATGGACAAAATGGCATGGACATAATGTTATGAGTATCGGCAAATGAATTGCACTATAAAAATTATATTTAATTGTAGTGCTTTTTCTTTTCAATATTTTCAATCGCTATCGTTATTTGCGCATAGATTCGATTCCCAAAATCTTAAAGGCACCATGCCTTTAGTTTTAAAGATGATAAAAATTCGTTTCTATTTATTGTTCGAAAGAATTCATCGGAGTTTATCGACACTTCAATATCATTAAAGCAGAAAGCATGTGGTTTTTTTAATAGAAGTCAAACAAAGTCAAGTCAAAACGAATCTACCATGGAGCTCACATTATTTCAAAGTTTGTAAAAATTCTAAAATAAAAAAGATTGATAAAATCAACATTCTTTTCAAACAACATTAATGTTCAAAACCCGTGCAATGTCTGCTAAATAAGCGATTGGATCTCGGTTGTTGTAGTCGGTAACCATGGTGCGCAGTGCTTCGTTGATGCGGATGTAGGTCTTCTTTTTCTTTCCAGCCGTTGTGCCCAGTTCCAATTGACGACGGAGAAGTTGAAAACTGTGTTGTTTCTGCTGCAATTTCCGCGCAAGTCTTGTCGCTGTTGGATGCGCAATACCAACAACATTGTTGAATGCCTTGTGCCACCCCTCAAGTGCGTTCTTGCTGCGAGGCAATTTGTTGATTACTCTCAAAAATTGAGTCCATCTTTCGATTGGGAATCTTGGTTGCCCTCTTCTTCCTCTTCGTAATCGGCCGATGAAATTATCTTCCATGTAATCACAAATTACCTCTATGTCTTGGTAAGATGGATCTTCAGTCAACTGTTCAAACAGCTCAACAACATTTTGGGGTGGAACAAACGCTAAGGCCAGGAGACGTTTGACCAGGAGCGCAAAATCTGGTTCATTTCTGTAACGTTCAGAAAATCCTTCTGCTTGCAGTTTCCTCCACACGCATTGACCAAAATGAAACATGCATCCAGTGATTGTTGCTGTTGGAAACGTGCTTTGAAAGGCTCTTATTGCGGCTAGTTCAAAGTCGACCATGATTTAAACCTTCTTTCAAAGCTTGAATTTCTTGGAATAGATGTCGGTATGCTTCTTCCGTTCTTGAAGATAGCAGAGCATACACGACTGGAAATACTTCGCCATTGAAGAAACCATGTAGAGGATAGAGTTGATCGTAGCCATCTGGACTCACTCGAAATGTTCCATCGGCAAAGCAGTGATCGCATCTAGAAAGAAGGCCAGGTCATCGTCAGCTGCGAAGATAATCATGTTTGCCGTCAAAAAACTGAGAAACAGACTGCCGCCCTGCGTCAAAGAATATACTGAAATGTCCTCTTGGTCGTTTGTTCCTGCCTTCTGACGATGTCGACGTACATCTCTGGCCAACGTCGTTCGCTTAGGAAGAAGGTGAGCTGCTGATATAGGGACATTCATCAGTTCATTATGAACAATGAGCCGCGTCATTTCTTCGGTTGTTTCACCTCTTCTTTTCATGCTGGCACGTTCTCTCTCCACTTCAACCTTTCCATGTGTGACCGTGTGGTTGTGATTTTCAACTTCTTGAACGATTTCACCATCTTGTGTGTGCACTCGAGCCTTGCACGTTCTCTTCTCGCAGCGCCAAAACATTTTTCCATCACTACCGTCAGAGTTTTTAGTAAATAAGTACCCTTGAACAACAAGCTCCCTTTCTGCGATGTAACGAATTCTAACATGATTCAAGCACTATCCCTTCCAATTTTCAATTTGTTCTTATATAGGGCTCATGTCGCTTGGACTTGCCGGAATCAGTTAGCTCCGCTTAAACATAAGATACAAGCGACGTTGATTGGGTTAGGGTTAGTTACCCATTTATACACACATATGTATAAATATGATATAAATATAAGTATAACTATGTGTGTAATTTTTATATTTCCTATTAATTATATATTTGTAATTTATGTGTTAATTTATTATATTTTTTAATTTAGAGTATATTTAATAAACTTAGTTATTTTATAAATAAATAAAAATTAACAGGTTAATTTTTAGTATGAAATCTTATGTTGAAGTGTTTTTATTGCTAGCAGTTATGACGGAATCTCGTCGGTTTGAGGGTCCTTCTCAATGAAAAAATACAATAACAATACTCATGACATTTTGTCCCTTGACATTTTGTCCATGCCATTTTGTCCCGTGACATTTTGTCCACCACGACCCACATCTATGCACACACACACCAGGGCCCTCGACAGCGCGAGCCAATGGCCCCACTTTTTCAAAATTGGCCCGAAAGAATCCTGATTGGCCCCAATGAATTTTTATATTTTTTTATCCAAATTTTATTTTCGATTTGTTTTATTGTGACATTTTTTAGATGTTTCTTTGTCTAAAAGAATATCGCGGGAAGAAGTTGTTAATGAAAAATTGAGCCAATCAAAATTAGCCTCGTGTTTTAATCCGGTCATTCGCGTGCAGACTATATCAATCTATATAAGCCTCTGTCAATCTATATAAGCCTCTGTCAATCTATATAAGCCTCTGTCAATCTATATAAGCCTCTGTCAATCTATATAATACTTGTGTTGTATAGCATACTTTGTAATACCGTTAGGTCATTAAAGTCTCGTGAAATTAGAGATATTTTAAAAGCTATTACTAAGAAATCTGTCAAATGTCTTCCTCAAGTGGTTCTCAGGATGGAAAGGAGTCAAGCCAAAAAGAAAAAAAAACAGAGCATTCCAACAGACATGGAAAAATAACAATTGGCTCCGCTTTGACAATATAATAAATGTAATGTACTGTGATCTATGTATGAAGGTGCAAAATAAAAACTCTTACTTTTGGATGCAGTAATATTAAAAAAACTTAGTGTTGAGACATGCGAGTTCTAAAGGTAACTGTTAATAAAATTGCATAATTTAGCTCAATTATTTCATTATAAGTGTTTTTAAATGAAGATTACCTGCGTTCACTATTTTAGAATCCTAGATCACACTAATGCTGTTGACGCCAGCAAGCAATCAGTGTTCATGGTTTCTGCCTGTGAAGTGGCCTTTGGCAAGAATGAAGCAGCGGTAACTGCAGCACTTAAAAATGTCTATTTTGCTGCTAAGCAGAATCTCGCTGGTTCTGTGATTCCTGCTTTAAATGCTCAATGCATAGAACAGGGTGTCACAGCACTAGCAGGTCTAAGGGTTGACGCTCATACGTCCTATCTGCACCACCAGTCAATCAGTGACTTTCAGGAAAGCATTACTGACTGGTTGCATTCAGAGCGTATACAAAAACTAACACATTTTTCTAAATTTAGTTTTATGTTAGACGAATCTACAGATGTTTCGGTGTCAAAAAATTTAATAAATTATATGAAAAAAATGGAAAGTGATTGTTTTGGTACAGTTTTACCTGTAACACACTTTTTGGGCATATCAAGTTTAGATGGCGCAAATGCCCAATCTATTCATTCTAAAGTGTGTGAGGTTCTTTTAAGAAAAAATATAGATATTAGTCATTTATGCGGTGTAAGTACTGACGGGGCATCGGTCATGGTGGGACACAAGTCAGGGGTCGTAGCAAGATTGAAACAGCATATTCCTGGCCTCCTTGATACACACTGCATTGCTCACTGATTAGCTTTGAGCTGTAGCAGCAGTGCTGATTCAGTCCCTTATTTGGTTAAATTTCAAGATACTTTAAATTCTATTTTTCACTACTTTAGAAACTCTCCTAAAAACATGTCTAAACTAACTGCAATTCAGTCTATTTTTATGTCACAATCCCTACAGTTCAAAGAAGTCTACCACACGCGTTGGTTGAGCTTTTAAGGTTCTGTAGATGCAATGGTCAAAAACTTTCCTATTCCTGTTTCTTTATTCTTGGAAGAAAAGTCAGGAAAATCTTTAAGTCTTTATAAACCAATAACAACCTTCAAGTTTTTGTACATTGCTCACTTTTTGTGAGATGTGCTCAAGCCTATTTCTATATTGTCCAAAATGTACCAAAAGAAGGACTTGGCTTATTCTGAGATTGCACCCCTTTTAACAGCAACTATTCAGACTTTGGAGTACATGTTAAAAACTAAGTCAGGCCCCATGATGCAGAAGTTTTTAAAGCTTATACTTGACATTCCAAAGCCTGATGAATTTGGTCTGTGTATTTTTGATTATGAAGGTCACACTATTCGAGACAGTGTGAAACAAAGAACTGAAGCCGAGTCTGTATGCGGAAAGTTTGTTGAAAGCATGATAAAAAGCCTCAATAGTAGGTTTTCAGACAACGAGGATGGATCTGTATTAACAGCAATGAACAATTTTTTTGATCCAAGTATTTCAGTTTCCGAAATACACTCAAACATAGAAAGAGTATCTGAGTACCTAGAGGCTGTGGGTATCGAGAGCTCACAACCTGAACTACTCAACTTCGCCAACTTCACTCGAGCCAGCCATATCTCTGGTAATAAGTCAGTCACTGACATAAAATCTATAACTAATTTGGCCATTAAAAACTCTAATTCTTATCCAGCATCAGCGGAAGCTGCCAAACGATTGTTACTATCGCCAGTATCAACTGTAGAGTGTGAAAGAGGATTCAGCAGACAAAACTTAATAAAATCTGACTTAAGAAAGAGTATAAACATAAATAATTTAGAAAATTTAATGAATATCTCTAATGAAGGTAAGAAAGTTAAAGAAATGGACTTTGAATGTATTTACAAACTTTGGGCGACTAAGAAACAACGCAGAATAATGAAGTAACAATGATATCAGTTTGAATATGCATAAACAATTTTTTTAATATTAAATTTATATTTGTCTAAAAGATTCTCTATAAATTATACCTATAATCCGTGTTAACTTGTAATAAATAAATTCAATGTTTTCTTCATTGTCTTAAAAAATGTTTAACGCTCACTTTATACAAATAAAATAAAAATTAGAATAATTATAAAACGAAGAAGACACTCTTTATGTGGGGGTTTTATTGATTTGAAGCCGACTAGGAGCTTATTAAGGGTGAGTTTAAAAATAAATAAGTGCGCATTATACATGGGACTTTAAAAAAAATTTGCCTTACAAAATTTTGACCAAGCGCGGGCCCTGCACACACACACACAAACACACACACACACACACACAAACACACACACACACAAACACACACACACAAACACACACACACACACAAACACACTTACACACACACAAACACACACACACACACACACACAAACACACACACACACACACAAACACACACACACAAACACACACACACACACACAAACACACACACACAAACACACACACACACACAAACACACACACACACCTCGAGGGCCCTCTTGAAGGCCTCCTCGAAGGGGTTCTTGGTGCTGAAGTCATGCTCCTCCCAGTTGCGCAGGAACTTTGAAGGAGTCGGTGTCTGGTCTGGAGGAGTGATGATGATGATGTTCAATGATGGTGATGGTGATGATGATAGTGGTAAGAGTAATGATAGTGATGATGCTCATGAAGATGATAATGCTAATGATGAAAATGGTAATGATTATATTTGCAATGATGTTAGTGATGATGATAATGATGTAAATGATAAATTGATATAGACGAACCAACAAAGCCAATGACACCACGGACATCTTCGGGAGCGAGGCTGAGGGACAAGGTGTGTTTGGTGAGGTGCACTCCGAGGTGGTCTTCATTCGTGAACTTCTGCACGGTTATGATGATGATCATGATCATCATTAGGATTATCATCATAATCATCATGATCATCATAATATTGGGAGTAGGTGAGAGTCTTTGCAGTTTTAGAGATAATGTTCGTGAAATGTTGTAAAGAACACTGCACAGACCATTCCGCAGCCTGTGATCGTGCATTCGAATGGCTTGTCATCATTCATTGTGACGATGGTGACAAGTTTTGACGAGGATTTCTTCTGCACTACAGTCGCAGCATTAACACCAGTGGCAAGAAGATTCAGAAAAATGATGATGATTATGATGTTTTTGTGAGGATCATCATGATGATAATGGAGTAGGAATGATGGTGTTGTGGTACTGATTAGGATGCTGTATTGGTAATGATACTGATGCTGTGGCAATGATGATGATGGTATTTGGGTGAAGTTTGATGTGAGGGGGGTTTAAAACTATTTTATTTAACAAATTTATTTAAAAACGCTTTTGAATTTGATAAAAATCGCTATTCAAATCGTTTGATTGATTGATGATGATGATGCTGATTTAGAATCTAACTTTTAGATTTTTATTTTTGTCATTATATGCCATATAATATATATAAATATAGCATATATAATATATGGGTGTTCATTCTGAGACTCGGAAGAAATTTACAATTATTTAGTTTTAGTATTTAAACTAATAATTTTTCAAATTCCACTGAAAAGTCCCTGTTAATGAAATTGTCACATTACAATTCCTAGAATCTAATTTTCATTCTTATGGTTGTAATTGTGTTTAGCTTAAAAGTGAACTTAAGCTATTAAGATAATTTTAAATAACATCAATCAATCACAACACCTACACACCAGAAGTGATAGGAAATTGTGAAGAATGGACGGCCTAAGAGCAAAGATAAAAAATTCGCACTGTCCTCATCAGAGACATGCTGTTCGCTGATGATGCGGCCCTGGTGTCACACACGGAGGAACACCTTCAGCAGCTGATGAATCGCTTTGCTCAGTCTTGCAGGGAATTCGATCTGACCATCGAATAGCATTGAAATCTACCATACGGGGAATATTCTTCAATTTTTTTACCATTTTTACGAATAGGAAGCCCTACAAATAAACAAAATAAATTTTAAAAACTTTTTTTTGTCTATTTTTTTACGCCAATTGAAATTTCAATATTGGAATCTACCCTCTAATAAACACATAAGATAAAATGGTTAAATTTCAAAATAATTTTTTTTCACAGATTTAACATATAAAATATTTAAATAGAATTTATTTCATTAAAATATGAAAAAATCATTTTTCTAGATTTTTTAGCCTCATAAACATAAAAAAAGAAAGTAATAAGTTTAATAAATGTGACAAAAATGTATAAAAATAAATACGAATAAGAAGCATGTCCAAATAAGTGTAATTCATAAAATAAATATTGATTTTTTTCCCTATTTTTTACGCACTTTGAAATTTCAACTTTGGAATCTACCTTCAGACGAAAACATATGATAAAATCGTCAAATTTCAATATAATTTGTTTTTTTTATTTTACACAATTAACATATATAATATTTAAATGAAATTTACTTCATTAAAAAAATAATAATTTTCTCGATTTTTGGTTGTTCTCGCTTGGAGACCCCCGCCTTCATACAAACATATACCCATACATTTATAAGTAGTTTGATTGGCCCAGGGTTAATATATGCATGACTTTGATTGGTCACTACTTGTGTAAAAACTAGAGGTCGGACATGGACGACTTTTCATTCCCGGTCCCGTCCCGTTCCCGAAATTTGTTTTCCCGTCCCGACCCGTTCCCGATGGGACATCAAAATTTTCATTCCCGTCCCGTCCCGTTCCCGATGGGACATCAGAATTTTGATTCCCGTCCCGTCCCGTTCCCGCTACTCGATTCCCGGTTCCGACCCGTTCCCGAAACTTTTATTTATTCATTGATTTTCGCTATCGTTTTCACTGGTCCCAAACTTGCTAGTTCTAACATTTATTAAAATTTATTATTTGAAAGTCAGAGAACATTTCTTTTAAAAAAATTAAAAAAACACGATTTAAATTTCAAATATTTATTGAAATGAAAGTATTGAAGTTAGTAACTGTTTTTGACTAATTCAATCAAGTCTTTATTGCTTTTCACACGGGTTAAACCGTTAAGAGTTTCAGCTTTCAAATGAGATGATTTTGGGTCTGAAGTTAAACGACCACATACTGAAAAATTCCGTTCACAGGGAATATAACTTGCAGATATTCTAAACAAAATTTTGGCTACATTTTGTAGTATTTTAAAATTGCTCATTTTACTCCAATAAAATAAAACATCTTTATAATCTTCAATTTTTTTGTGACGTAATTGTGAATATTTGTACAATTCATCCTCTTCTGAATTTTTTTCTTCGTTCATTATTATAAATTCTTCAATACTGTTAGAAATATTTTTTTGAAAACATTTTTATTCTCCACAACTGCAAATATAAAATCCTTCGTATAATTTGATAGTATAATAATTTTATTCTAATTTAACCATCATTTGATTTTTTTCTCAATGGCACTGCAGCTTGGTCTGGCTATACAGATAGAACTAAATTTTCTCTAATGAAAGTCTTAGTTCTCATTTTTTTTCTATCCCAAACTTTTTTCCAATTATTCTTTCATACTGGGGATGCAACAGACATGCTGTCATATGAATAAGATCAATGGCATCTTTTCTTTTGTCGAAATGATCAACTGAGCAATAATTTGGAAATTAATCATTCGAATTCAAAGTATTAATTTATAAAAGTAAAATAATTTAACTGACATTTTTGATTTCATCTGAAAAGTTTTCATAATCACCCATTTTTTCTGATCTCCCTAATCTTTGGACTCACCATAACAACTTCAAATGTAGTGTTGGAGATTTTGACATTGGCAAGGGTGGCTTCGTTATACATTTCTATTGCATTTAATACTTATTTCAAGTAAGGAGTATCGATGTAATAAAGATTTCCATACTTAGAAGTTTGCTGAAAAAACATTGTTAAAGAATCCAAACCCAATAACTGTTATTCCCGTTTTTCCCGTTCCCGAATTAAAAGTTGATTCCCGTTCCCGTCTTTTCCCGTTCCCGATTTGAATTTCGATTCCCGTTCCCGTTCCCGTCCCGAAAACCTATTCCCGGTTCCCGACTTTTCCCGTCCCGAAATTAATTTTCATTCCCGTTCCCGCGGGAGTCCCGCGGGTACCCGGTCGAATCGGGTACCCGGTCCGACCTCTAGTAAAAACATGACTAAAACATATATTACGCAGCTTTAAGATTAACATTTTATATCTAACGGCACTGTTTATTTACTAATATCAGCTGATGTATGTAAGACATGAAAATAATGATAAATAAAGGCGGCCATATTTTTTTAAATCTTTCGGCAACTATTTGATACGAGGTATATCGTAAAATGAACAAGAATTATGTCTTATTTACTTCTAGCATATTATTATGACCTAAATGAAAAAGATAGAAACAATCAAAGTCGAAAAAATTTCATCGAAATGATTTATTGCTCTAATTTGCAGCATATCCTTTGCAGCTTTAACAAATTCAAATCTGTTCACAGTCGTTTAAAAATTAAGTGGCCAGTAAGTCTACAAGACTGATCAGGTACTTGAGGGGGATGAGACCTGCCTGTGTGGTGAGGATTTTTTCCCTCAGTTCTCTTGGCTGATCCATCAGAGATGCCAACTTATTGTAGTCCTGCATCACGTACTTCATCACGTATGCCTGGTTCCTCTTCAGCGTCAAGTCGAGGCCTTCTACTTTCACTATAACCTGCATGTGTAGTTCTTTTAGCAAATAAATTGTGAAATAGTGTTTAATTGGAAAGTCAAAAAGTGTTTCTTCACAAAAGTGTAACCAAAAAGGTTTTAATGTATCCTATTCTTAATGGCAGTGATGGGCAAATCTCAGATCAAACTTCAAATTTGTTAATTAAATAGAATCTCTAAACGTTCAACTTCAAATCTTTTAATGATGTTTTTTTAAAAACCTTTTTTTATTGTAGTCAGTAATATTCACGTTTTCAATAAAATTTTTACAAAAAAAAAGAATAAATAATGAAGTATGTAAAAACCATAGATATAGTATATATAGATACGTAGTGAAAACTTGTAGAACGTATTTATGAGATACCCCAACATACGTTTAATAGTAGAATTATTCCTAATATTAAAAAAATTTAAATGCTGTTTAAAATTTATTTAAAATATTATAAATATTTTTTTCATATTTAAAATGTATAAAAATATTTACAAAATATATCATAATTCTTTGAACATTTTAGTGCTTTTTCATCTATGCAATTGACTGGAAACGATTGACTGAGAGACCGAGACTGCAATGTTCGGTGACCAATTTCAGAAATTAAACTCAATCCAACAATTAAAATATAAACCATAAGTTTTTTTAACGACTGGTAAGTATAATAAATATATTTAATATTATACGATTAGAATATCTTATATCGCCCTTTTTGATACAGAAATAATCAAAGTCACGTGATACTTTTCTTTCTATGCTGGGGATTTGAAGAATGACGGTCTCTTGCATTGGTGATTAATACAGAGGGCGTATCTATACTGCTTGTTGTTTGTAGGATATCTATGGTAAAAACCTAGAATTTTAATATTATTGAAATTAATTTTTAATCTATGCTAAACGCCAATACGGTTGCCTTTTAAAGTTGACAAGTTTTCAACTTTTTTATTCTAAAAAAACCTATTTTGTAACTATTATTTTATTTAAATTAGTTTAGTTAAGTTATTTTTGTTAATATTCAGTTGAAATTAGGTATTTACGGTTTTTTTATCCATATTCAACCTGCCGGAAAGTTAAATTGATTAAATTTAGCAAGTGTCTATGCGCAGAATCATTTTACTTAGTGAGTTAAAGAGTGATTTGCGACATTTCTTCAATAATTATTTGAATATTTGATATATTTATTAATTTATTTATATATTTAATTACTTTATTTAATTACATTTATTATCATATACTTTTACATTTATTATCATATACTTTTACATTTATTATCATATACTTTTACATTTATTATTCATTTATATATAAAAAAACAATTATTAGGATTAGGGATAGGGTTAGGGTTAGGGTTGAATCATCTATATATATATTTAAACTAATTTTAAATAAAAAAATATTTCATATATAAATCAAAATATTTCACATTTTAAAAACTAAAATATATTAACATTTAAAATAAAATCTATAATTAATTATTCAAGAAGTATGTTGGGGAGGGGGCTGGTTTAGATTGTAAAGTCATTGGACCTGCAACTTAAAGGTCGCCAGTTCGAATCCCTGTTTAGCCAACCCTGAGCTATCATATACCTAGTGTATATGATGCGGTGTTTCACGACGTATGTCGTGTAAGTGGCGCCTTAGTTGCGTGCCTTGGCGCATTATAAATAGGCTTTTTTTTATTACTATCCTACTAAAATTCGATTGAGGCTGAATCTATAAATCGATTTTATGGATAGCTTTACTTATGAATTATGGTTCTGTATATAGTCTCTTCCTTAAAATGCAACTATATTTTTTGCCGGTGAGTTGATTACAATTTATTGAACTATCATTTTTTCAAGTAATTTATTTAACACAATCTAACATCTTTTTCTCATAGTTTTATCTAACATGACATTGCTCTTTTAAGACTCTAAACTATTTTTTTATTGTTATATCTTTATTTTATGCAAGTTTATCCAAAAACTGTTTTTTTCAATTTAATAAAAATAATGGGGAGCTTAGTGACTAGGCTAGAGTGACGATCAACAGACTAGGATAGGCAAGGCACCGCCAGCATTGGCATTATCGTGGTAGACGAGGCGGAAAACTTGGGAAGGAACGCCAAAGCCGGCACGCTCTCAGAAACCATGAGAAAGTTGATCGGCACAAATGCCGTAGGCTTCCAGTCATGGGCGGCGATACTGGGGGGTCCTGGTGTCCGCCTCAATGTGGACCCTCCCACTATTTTCAACAAAAAAATGTTATGCTCTTATTTTAATGCGAAAATGGCATAAAACAATTTTTTTACATAATAATACATGGTGAGATGTGTAATTATAGTCAGGGGCGCAACCAGCTCAACTTTAGTATAGAAAAAATTATTATTTACCGCAGCTTTTGTGTTTTGCAACATCAATTTTTATCTTTTCTTGCTGTTCTAATACCGAGTTTTTTAAACATATCTTGTACAATAAATTGTAAATTTTAAATTCATAAATTAAATTTCTAATTTTTTCATTTTAATATTTATAATCTTTTATTTCCTGTTCACATTTAAAATTTCTCAACAAAAATCTTTCTTCGCTTAGATAATTTTTCAATTTTTTCGTTCGGTTTTAGTATTTTTATACAAATTTAGTCTTAATTTCAGGGTGAAAATATAGTTAATACTTGAATTAATTTTTTAAATATTCAAAATAACTTGTAAAACGTTTTCAATGCTTTTAAAAATCAATGGTGCGTTTTTGCAACTTTGACGTAATATAATTTCATATAATTTTTAATTCATTACAATAGTTATTATAAAAATAATAAAATTATTATTTTAATGTTAATGTATTATGAAATTTATAAAATTTAAATTTAAAGTTGAATTTTGTAGATGAATGTTGATTTATATTTCGAAAAAAATACCAAACCGCAAATGCTTCACACTTGAAGCTTTTATTGAAGAATTAATAATTTTTAATCTCTCATAGGTTGATTATAAAATTAAAACAGAGATAACATTCTTCGTCAGAGTCGTCTTTGAAACAGCACGACAGTTTATGAGTACTGTTGTAATTCCCGTTAAATAATTTGCTTTGTTGTAATTAAAATAATTATTATTAATATTATTAATAGCATCAACCAATTTTCGACTTTCAAAGCCAAACTGAAAACTCATTACTTTAACTTAGCCTATCATTCTTAATAATTACTCCATGCTACTCTTTGCTCTCCTTTTCATAACATTACTATTATAATTATTTTTATTTCTTTATTGCATTACGACGCAGTGAAAGCGCTTCAGTTGCGTGCCCGAGCGCTATACAAAAATGACAATTATTATAACAAATAAAATAATTAGAAGTCTGAATTTTATCGAATTATTTGCAATTGAAATTTATTTATGTTTTAATAAATGTGGTTTGATTCAATTTATTTATGATTTCTTACTGCACATAAGTATGTCACACTTCCCGCTCACGTTGCGTTTTCGCAACATTTTGCCCCATTAAAATTTATAAAATAATTTTTTCCAATTTTGCTTGAGTTATTATTATAACCATATATATTATATGATATAATGCAAATCTAAATGTAAAATTCATAATAACTTTTTTTTCGGGTAGCGTGGTAAATGGGCTAAACAAAAACTACCAATTAAAATTGATAAAGAATTTAGATAGTTTATTAATAATACTAAAAAAACTACAAACTACAAATTTTTTTCACCATTTCATTTACTTGAAGAAGTGCAGTAGCGGTTTTGGTAGCAGATATTCTCAAACAAGCTTTTCAAACGACGAGCAGAAACAGTCGTTCTACGATGAATTTTAATAAGTCGAAATTTAGAAAATGCTCTTTCTGCATCTTATGAAGAAACTGGCAGAGTCAGAGCAACATCGAGCATATAATGCAACTCGGGCTGAAGGCTTGTGGCTCGAAAGAGTTCTTGCAGTTCGATACATGCAATGAGATCAGACTGATCCGCAGGTAAACTTGATGTGTTGATGTGATTTTGAGTTGTCTTTGCACAGTTTCAGCATCCTTTCCATGAAGGTTGAATAATTCTAAATGCTCGAGAGTTATTTTGTCTATCTGCGTTATTGTTTATATACTTGTCATGGCTGGAAAAATTTACAAATGAAAAGTGTAAAGATTCAAGAATGTAGTTAAGGTCTAGTGGTGCACTGTTTTTTCTCAGAATTTGTGACATGTTAGTGTTATTTTGGTGGGATCTCAATGTTCTGTGTTGATATATGAAATGTTTTGTGAGATAAAGACCCGATGGCCATCCAGAGAAAATATCATTGTCCTATGGCATATTGAAAAATTGATTACCCCCCCCCTCCCACCACCAAAAAAAACTCATCGATTTTCAAAAATTGTGAGAATCTTCAAATAGGTCTGGGGGGGCTTGAACCCCCCCCCAGCCCCTCCCTGGTTCCGCCACTGGTTATATTTATAGCAGTCTAAAATAAAACTTCTCATTGCTTACTTAAATAATTGTATAAAAACAGAAGTTGACTTTTATTTAAAAGTGGGTAGAGGAAGAGTCCAGACCCCAGAACTCCCCCAGGATCGTCCATGCTGGTTAAGACCCCCCCCCCAAGATATGCACTAGATCTTCGCTCCTGTTTCCAGTCGTGCTGGGCCTACTCAACACAATAAGGTAGATGATGTTCATGAGATCATGAGAGAGTAAGAATAAACGAGCGGTTTCTGGTTGAAACTTGGCAGGGTATTCCGTAACACACAGTCACAGGGGCACTTATGACGGCAAAAGGGGAGGCGGCCTTGCCTTCATACATAAGGCCACCATAAAGTGCACCGTAGTCAAAACAGAAGTAACCCCAGATTATGAATATCTTATAATTAAACTAACTAATACACAAACTCCTTTACACATAGTCATTATTTATAGGCCACCTAATAACTCACTCACTAATTTCATCATACAATTCTCCCAACTTATCGATTCATTAACCTCCCTGAATTCTAATTAAATCCTGTGTGGAGATTTTAACGCTCCTCATACTTCTAACTCTACCACACTAATTAATGAAAAGCTCCAAAATATCATCGACGAATACAACCTATATCAGCACATAAACGCACCAACTCACGAAAACGGCAATACACTCGACCTACTCATAACCTGCATCAACGCATCTAGTTTCATCACTAATCATTCTATACATCCAACACTATTTTCAGATCATCATCTCATTTCATCTACCCTATCATTAATAAAGCCAATTCCTATCAGCACCATAATTAAATACCGTAGGATCAAAAAAATAGACTGGATCAATTTCAATATTGACCTCAAATCATCTTCAATATTAGATTGCAAGAGTTGCACTACAGACCAATACGTCGAACACATAAACAATGTCATCCTCAAACTATTAGATAAGTATGCGCCACTACAAACAAAAGTCATACGACGATCACACCAAAATCGCCACAAGATTTCACTGGAAGCAATTAGAGCCAAAAGACACAGAAGGAAAGCTGAGAAAACTTATTTCAAAGATCCTTCATCTTTTAATAAACAACTATATAATAAAGCTAAAGCATCAACAAGAGAAGCAATTATTAAATCAAGAATAGAAATAATTAAAACGGAAATAGATTCATCCAATAACCCACGTACTCTATGGCAAAATCTAAATAAACTATTACACCGGCAAAAAAATGATCCATCCAACAACTCAAGCAATACAAACATGGCTTCCATCTTCAACAACTTTTTCAGCAGCAAAATTGAAAATATTCATAAGAATATTGATAATCTCCTATCACAACCTCAAAACGAACAGTTCACACACACTCATAGAAAAAACATCATTGACCCCATATCTAACTTTAAACCAACAACATCTGAAGATATATTACAAATCATTCATGCTACATGCACGAAGACATCGCCCATTGATCCTTTTCCTCACCAAGTTATAAGACAATGTAGCTCAATATTGTCAAAAGCCATCTCACAGCTCGTCAACTTATCTTTCCAAGAAGGATGTTTTTCATCTAATTTCAAAGCAGCCCAAATTACACCAATATTAAAGAAAGCCAACCTCGACACAACCAATCCAGCAAATTATCGACCTATTTCCAACCTGTCCACCATATCAAAAATTATGGAAAGGGCCGTATTAAAACAACTACAACCTCACATCACCTCCAATCCAAACTATCCCAGTCACCAATCAGCCTATAGACCTTACCACTCTACAGAAACAGCCCTACTCCATCTAACTGACCACATTTTCAACGGATGCGACTCAAAAAATACCACCCTCCTCGCATCACTCGACCTATCAGCAGCCTTCGACACCATCAGCCATTCCATCCTCATCGACAGACTTCATAAAGAATTTGGAGTTGATGGAACAGCTTTAAACTGGCTGTCATCTTATTTAGAAAATAGACATTATCAAGTTAAATTAGGTACACACATCTCATCACCAACCAATATACAACACGGCGTTCCTCAAGGCTCTGTTCTTGGACCGCTTCTTTTCACCACATACATCTCACCTATCTCAAATATAGTCAACCAATTCAACATAACCTACCATAAATATGCTGATGATATACAACTTCTTCAATTCATCACACCTAATACATCCAACCAAGCTACTAGTAACCTCACATCTTGCATACAAACCATGGAAACTTGGTTTCTCAATAACTATCTCCAGTTTAACACCACTAAATCAGAAATAATAAAACTAGGCACCCCTTATCAATTAAATAGTTTAAACACAATATCATCTGTCAACATCAACTCAGATAAAATCCCCATCAATAACAATCTCAAAATACTCGGAGTCACCCTAGACAGCAAACTCACTTTCAAAAACCACATCACATCTATCATCCAATCATCACACTATCATCTCAAAGCAATCAAACACATACGCCCATTCATTACTACTGATCTCTCCGCCTCACTTTCCCGATGTCTAATACTAAGCAGACTTGACTACTGTAACTCGCTATTATATAATATCACCAATCAAGAAAGAAATCGTCTACAATCAGTTTTAAACAAGGCGGCTAGAATTGTGATTACCCAGGCCATCACCTTGTTCAATCATCAAAGGAAAATCTTATAAAACTCCACTGGCTTCCTATAGACTTTCGAATATCCTTTAAAATAGCCATCACCACATTCAAAATTCTTCAAACCTCAATACCGTCATATCTCAGCAAACTCATAACTAAAAAAACATCAAACAAACAACTGCGTTCATCTTCATCTCTTCTCCTCAACCAAAAATCCACTACAAACAACATCTCAAAAAGAGCTTTCCGTCACGCAGCTCCAACAATTTGGAATGCCCTTCCACCTGCACTTCGAAGCATCAACCAATTTTCGACTTTCAAAGCCAAACTGAAAACTCATTACTTTAACTTAGCCTATCATTCTTAATAATTACTCCATGCTACTCTTTGCTCTCCTTTTCATAACATTACTATTATAATTATTTTTATTTCTTTATTGCATTACGACGCAGTGAAAGCGCTTCAGTTGCGTGCCCGGGCGCTATACAAAAATGACAATTATTATTATTATTATTATATCTTTTGCAGCTTTAACAAATTCAAATCTGTTCACAGTCGTTTAAAAATTATGTTTTTACCACTTTATTAAACTCGATATGTTAAAAATGTAAAAATATTATGTGAAATTGTTCACTAAAAAAATGTTGGCATCATATTGGTCAAATGAAAAAAAGTCATCAGCATGTTTTACTAATAATACGTGGGTAAATGTTTCATAATTTTAAAGTATTTTCTTTTGCCTATCAGCAGTGAGAATATTTCTTCTTGGATAGTCCTGAAATGTGTTATTTTAAATCTTATTTTTATCAATGTCAGCTACCATGATACAAAATAGGTGGTTAAATTAAGTTGATAATGGGTTTGAAAATATTATAGAACAGTGTCATAATTTTGAAAAAAAGACCTATTTCACTGTTAGTGGGCAAGTCACTTCAAAACCCAACAGGTCATAGGCTGCTCCATTCTCTTGACTGATCTCTTTTGCTTCTGCTGGTGCACATGGAATGTGCTTGGTTTTCTTTAGCTCAAATCCTTTCTAGCCCTTTGTATTTTGTTGTTGTTGAATGAGTGAGAATGAATAAGCCTTATTCAATAAGGAAGGAACATACTTTCTCAGTGGGATGGTTTTCGAAAATAAAAACAATTGATGCACTATCTTTTACGTGAAATAATTAATAATAGCTTTTTATTACCTTCAATTAAGTTTAAACTTTTAAAAATTAAGTTTTCACCACTTTATTAAACTCAAGATGTTAAAGACAAAAATGTAAAAATAATATGTGAACCGTAAAATTAGAATATTATTCAAGGGCAAATTTGCTAATATCGTTTAAAATGGTGAAAAATAAGTTATTATTTTTGTTCTTGTGCTTCCACAAGAACTCTACTAAATATTGATCAATATGGGTTCTTGCAACCCCCTTTCCCAGCTTTTTCTGCTGCCTCAGCTGCCCCCATAGACTTTCAACCGTCTGGGTTTGAGCTGCTGTGACGGGGTCAACAAAGTTGGTGCTGTGGTTGACAGTGAGATGGGTGTAGAACATTCCTAGTAGCCCTTCAATTCCCTGATATGATTTCCACATATCAGAGAAAATAATTGAACCTGGAGCGATGCAGGCCTCGATCTTTTTCAGCAGGGTGGTGGCCGTTCGATCAGGCACCGCATACATGAAGGCCTCTTTCGTTTCCCTGCAGATCCCTCCGAATATCTATTGCTAAGGAAGAACCCGCCCTTTGTGGTTCTTACGTCGAGCAAAGAGCGTCTCATCGATCTCAACATGAAGACCGGGCCCGCCGACAATCGTTGGTGTAGTCAGTAGTCGCCAGGCACAGACTTCGCGAAGATTTCGTCTCCAGTCAGCAGCAGTGCAGTGGTTTATGCCTATTTCTTCTTTGCAGAATTTCGTTGTGAGCTGGTTTATAGACCAGCAGTAAATTAATTTTATTATTACTTTAAATTCTAACCTAGTCTTTTCTAACCAGGTTCCTTCTCGGATGCTTATCTCTTTATTACATTTTTTTTCGACACCTCCAGACACCTTTTGAAACTGAGAGGATCATCTGGTGGCTATTATCATAAAAACGTTCATGATGAAGAATTCCTTGATTTTGCAGAAAAGCAACTGACATCTCTTTGTCGTAAGAGTCAATAATAGCAAGATTCATTTTCAGTCAAATTCGTGAGTCAGCAGAAGTTTGGAAATAGCTGTCTGGTAAAAAAACGGTAATGCTAACAGGCAAAATAGAATATTTCAAAGTTATAATATATTTTTTATCATATTACTAGTAAAACATTTTAATAAATTAAAAAATATTATTTGAAATTTTTCAAAAAAAAAGTTTTTGCATAATATTGGTCAGAGCACTAAATGTCATATGCAAAATTTAAATTATTTTATTTTGCCTATTAGCATTACCATACAGCTATTTAAACATTGGAAACTTGTCTTTAATAATTGTTATGGATGTGTGCTTGTGTGTATGTGCATTTTATGTTTGGTGGACCAATCAAATGCATGCATACTAATCAACGCTGGGCCAATCAAACTATATGAGTATATGTTTGTATGAAGGCGGGGGTCTCCAAGCGAGAACATCCCGATTTTTTAGCAACATAAACATAAAAAATATTTATGATAAAAAAATAAATAAAGAATTGATTAGCTTTAAAATAATTGTTAATAACTAAATACGAATTTTTAAACATTGGTATTAAAAAAGAATCAAGTAGAAATCTATTGAAAATAGATTTTATTTATTTTTTCGAATATATAAAAATAAAGAATACTTCAATCATGAATATTAAATTAAGCTAATCTTATTCACCATTTAATTCCAAATAGGCATGGGCGCAACCAGCAAAAATGCTGGGAGGGGGGGCCTCAACTTTAGAACATTTTTAAAAATTGTTTATCGCTGCTGTTGCGTTTTTGCAACAGCAATTTATATATTTTTTTGCTGTTTTAATACCGAGTATTTTTACATATTTTGTACAAGAAATTTTAAATTTTAATTTCATAAGTCAAATTTCAATTTGTTAAATTTTAATTTCATAAGTTAAATTTCAATTTGTTAAATTTTAATTTCATAAAATAAATTCAAGTTTTAAATTTATAATCTTTTATTTCCTGTTCACATTTAAAAGGTCTCAAAAAATCTTTTCTCGCTTAGATCATTATTCCATTTTTTTTTTCGATTTTAGTATTTTTATACAAATTTATTTTTAATTTCAAGGTGAAAAAATAGTTAATACTCGAATTAAAAAATTTTATATTAAAAATAACTTGTAAAAAAGTTTAAAATGCTTTTAAAAATCAATGGTGCGTTTTCGCAACTTTGACGTAATATGATTTCATATGATTTTTAATAAGCCTAGTCATTAATTACAATAATTATTATGAAAATAATACACCTATTATTTTAATGTTAATGTATTATGAAATTTATAAAATTGAAAGTTGAATTTTGTAGATGAATGTTGATTTTTATATTTTGAAAAAAAATCCAAACCGCAAATGCTTCACACTTGAAGCTTTTATTGAAGAGAATATAATTTTTTAACCTCTTATAGATTGATTATAAAACAAAAATAAAGATAACATTCCTCGTCAGTGTCGTTATTAAAACAGCACGACAGTTTATGAATGTGCTGTTGTAATTAAAATTATTATTCATTTTATTATTATAACTAATAAAATAATTAGAAGTCATAATTTTATCGATCTATTTGCAATTTAAATTTATTTCTGTTTTAATAAATATGGTTTGAATTAATTTATTTATGATTTCTTACTGCACAGTATGTGACACTTCCTGCTTACGTTGCGTTTTCGCAACATTTTGCCCCATTAAAACTTATGAAATAATTGTTTTCAATTTTGCTTGAGTTATTCTTATAACCATATAATGCAAGTCTAAATGTAAAAATCATGTTAACTTATTTTCTCGGGTAGCGGCGGTGAATGGGCTAAATAAAAACTACCAATTATAATTGATAAAGAATTTAGATAGTTTATTAATGGTACAAAAGAAAAACTACAAACTAAGTTGCATAGTATTCTTAGAGTTACGTCATCATTTTTCAAACTAAGGTAAAAGTAAAAAAATAAGTTTGATATGAGATCCTAAACAGTCTATTATTTTTGTTAAAATATTTATTTTCAACTAAATTTTGATGTGTTCTCAGTTGCAAAATAATTCTTCAATCAGTTTGTAAAAATCTTTTCACCATTTCATTTACTGGAAAAAGTGCAGTAGCTGTTTTGGTAGTAGATATTCTCAAACAAGCTTTGCAAACGACGAGCAGATACAGTCGTCCTAGAATGAATTTTAATAAGCCGAAGTTTAGAAAATGATCTTTCTGCATCTTATGAAGTAACTGGCAGAATCAGAACAACATCGAGCATATAGTGCAACTCGGGTTGAAGGCTTGTGGCACAAAAGAGTTCTTGCAGTTCGATACATGCAATGAGATCAGACTGATCCGCAAGTAAACTTGTTGATGTGATTTTGAGCTGTCTTTGCACAGTTTCAGCATCCTTTCCATGAAGGTTGGATAATTCTGAAAGCTCGGGAGTTATTTTGTCTATCTGCGTTGTTCTTTATATACTGTGTCATGGCTGGAAAAATTTAAATATGAAAAGTTCAAAGATTTAAAAGTGTAGTTAAGGTCTAGTGGTGCTCTATTTCTTCTCAAAATGTGTGACATGTTAGTGTTATTTTGGTTGGATATCTATGTTCTGTGTTGATATATAAAATGTTTCGTGAGATAAAGGCCCGATGACCATCCAGAGCAAATATCATTGTCCTATGGCATATTGAAAAATTCAATACCCCCCCCCCAACAAAAATCTCATCGATTTTCGAAAAATTGCGAAACCCTGGTTGCGCCACTGCAAATAGGTACAACAGGTCGTCGACATGCTCATAAGCCAGATTATTTGTATTTATTATGAATTTTGTGTGTATATTTGATGATGATAATTATGCAGGGGCGGCGATCTGCGGAAAATATTGGAAGGGTCATCCCCAGGGTTGGAATCAAAAACCCGGTATCGGCCAATACAGTACAAGCGATCCTATTTAGTGTTGTTTACTGTAGTGAAAATTATTTTTGTATCAACTAATAATATTTGTATCACCAAAAATTTCAAAAAAAGTTTGATTCTCAATAAAAATACTTTTCTATTGCCACTATGAGCGATTTGAAGAAAAACAATAGCGATTTTAGTACCTTTTATTAATTGTCATCTATATAAATTCAATTACATCTAGCCATCAACCCATCAAATAAATGTTATAACATCTTGTTTTCCATTCATTTCTGAGTCAAATCGTTTAAAAAAATTACAAATAGATTTAAATTTGCCAAAGTTATAAACAAATATACAATGAGAATTTTTTTTTGTGGATCACAGTGAATATTTAGATAAAATAAAATACTTTCTCTGCCTGTCCTCATGCCCTCTCCCCACAGCTCGTTTACTTCAATTTCCAAAAGACCCTTTCGAATGTCTGACCGACTAGCAAATTCTTCTTCTAGCCTTTTTAAATTCAGACTGTCAAGTACATCCTGATGTGCATGACAAACGGCCAGTGAATTCAAGTGAGGCTGTGTCATAGGTGCACGCAACCAAGTCTAAAATAATTAGTTAACTAAAATAATTAGTTAACTAAAATAATTAGTTAACTAAAATAATTAGTTAACTAAAATAATTAGTTAACTAAAATAATTAGTTAACTAAAATAATTAGTTAACTAAAATAATTAGTTAACTAAAATAATTAGTTAACTAAAATAATTAGTTAACTAAAATAATTAGTTAACTAAAATAATTAGTTAACTAAAATAATTAGTTAACTAAAATAATTAGTTAACTAAAATAATTAGTTAACTAAAATAATTAGTTAACTAAAATAATTAGTTAACTAAAACAATTAGTTAACTAAAATAATTAGTTAACTAAAATAATTAGTTAACTAAAATAATTAGTTAACTAAAATAATTAGTTAACTAAAATAATTAGTTAACTAAAATAATTAGTTAACTAAAATAATTAGTTAACTAAAATAATTAGTTAACTAAAATAATTAGTTAACTAAAATAATTAGTTAACTAAAATAATTAGTTAACTAAAATAATTAGTTAACTAAAATAATTAGTTAACTAAAATAATTAGTTAACTAAAATAATTAGTTAACTAAAATAATTAGTTAACTAAAATAATTAGTTAACTAAAATAATTAGTTAACTAAAATAATTAGTTAACTAAAATAATTAGTTAACTAAAATAATTAGTTAACTAAAATAATTAGTTAACTAAAATAATTAGTTAACTAAAATAATTAGTTAACTAAAATAATTAGTTAACTAAAATAATTAGTTAACTAAAATAATTAGTTAACTAAAATAATTAGTTAACTAAAATAATTAGTTAACTAAAATAATTAGTTAACTAAAATAATTAGTTAACTAAAATAATTAGTTAACTAAAATAATTAGTTAACTAAAATAATTAGTTAACTAAAATAATTAGTTAACTAAAATAATTAGTTAACTAAAATAATTAGTTAACTAAAATAATTAGTTAACTAAAATAATTAGTTAACTAAAATAATTAGTTAACTAAAATAATTAGTTAACTAAAATAATTAGTTAACTAAAATAATTAGTTAACTAAAATAATTAGTTAACTAAAATAATTAGTTAACTAAAATAATTAGTTAACTAAAATAATTAGTTAACTAAAATAATTAGTTAACTAAAATAATTAGTTAACTAAAATAATTAGTTAACTAAAATAATTAGTTAACTAAAATAATTAGTTAACTAAAATAATTAGTTAACTAAAATACTTAGTTAACTAAAATAATTAGTTAACTAAAATAATTAGTTAACTAAAATAATTAGTTAACTAAAATAGATATTTAGGTGATTAAAATGAATATAGTCCTTTGGTTACATGTTTTTAAAGGTGTTTATAATGCAATTCTATAATTATGTCAACACTAAATCTTCTATGCAGAAGAAGTGTTGTATCTGAAAATGGTTATCATATTATTTGGTTAGTAATCTACGATGATAATGAATTAACTCTATTTTATTGAATATTTGAAATGAAAATGATGATAAAACAATCTTCTACTCTGAAGAAGTGTTGTATCTGAAAAATAATGCCATTATATCAATATTTATTAGTTTAATGAAAGATGTTTTAAATTAAAAAAAAAAACTTTATGAAAAGGTTTTTTCTGATACAAAACTATTAATGTGGCGTACAAAAAATCCAAAATTACTTGAATAATGATAAGACAAATTGCAATGTATGAGAATAAAAGTTGTGGCAGAAAAGTAGGAAGAACGTGTAATTAAATAATATTCACATAAAATACAAGTATTTCATGGAATAGGTCCAAGTTTATCAAAACTAAGTTACAGAAATGCAGCACACATTATTGCAGAAGCATGGGGGGCGGAGCAGGGTGAGCCAGGTGGGCCACGGCCTACCCAATACCTAGAGCTAATGGGTCACAATGTATTTGGCCCACAAAAAAATCAACTGTGATAATCATATGGGAAACTGTTTTAAGTACAAAACTATTCGAGGCTCTAACTTTTAAAAATTGTTAAACTATTTCATTAGAAACTATTTTTTTTAAACTAATTTTTTAACTAAACCATATATTTTTATACTTTTCCCATATCTCTTTCTCTCTAACTATATCTTTATAATGTATTTCATGCACAGGTGACGGTGAATAGTTTCAGTTTGGTGATATAAAAGCATTCCAGCGTTCTCACTATTACGAGGCTGTAGATTCGCTATATAACACGATCAGCTGGCGTCTTGACGGCCAATCTTTAAAACCAGCCAGCACGCTAGAACAGATTCTTCGATCAGCTACGATGGGCCCGCAGATAGACGAAAACCTGCTGAAAGAAGTCGTTTGTCTTCACCCACATCTCAACCGCATCAATCTCAAAAGTGAACTCACTCTTCTGTCACATAACATCATCGCAGATAACATTCCGGCGATTATTTCCTGGTTTAACGATGCTGATGTGAGACGTGACACTCAGCAGTGGAAACCCTGGTCAGGCTTCCTAGCAACACTTCGTCATGTGAACTTCTTTCTCTGGGCTGCGACCACTAAAAACGTATTTACGATCGACAATGGGACAGGAAAGACTGAATTCAATCATGATATCATATGTGCACCTTGACTTAATGGACAGTATTAACATTGTGTCAGTGGCAAATGAGTTTGCCAGTCTAAATGGCTTACGTAAAAAAAACTCTATGGACATTTTTCGTGTTTCTGATTTTTTAATTTAATTTTTGAGAGTGAATATTTCAAATTTTATGTAATAAAAATCATTATATTTTCAGTATTATATTTTTGACTTCTGACTTTATAATTTTGAGTACATTTTGAATGTTTTCACTTTTATATAATATGAATCATTATACCATACGCCACACACAATTTTGATTATCATTTTGTACTAATTAATTAAAATTTACTCACTAAACTGTCGCCCATTGACTTGAACATTTGAAAACTGAAAGGGGAAGGGTATGGGGAAAAAACGAACACAGGCGTCTAGGCCCCGATTAAAGGCAAGGCTATTAATTAACCAAATTGATATTAGCAACTTGCCATGTTGGCCCACCTAATATTTTGCTCGTGGCGCCCCTATGTGCAGAAGCAGCCAAATCTCTTACGACCCTTCAAATATGAACATCAAAGAATCATTGCTACAGTTTGTTGTTGTTAGTGCGTAAAAAATCAATATTTTTTAATAATTACACTTATTTTTAATGCTTTCTATTCGTATTTATTTTAATACATTTTTGTCACATTTATTAAATTTATCACTTTTTTTTTCTTTTTTTATGTTTATGTTGCTAAAAAATCTAGAAAAATGATTTTTATTACTTTAATAAAACACATTTTATCTGAATATATTATATGTTAATTGTGTAAAATAAAAAACAAATTATATTGAAATTTGACCAAGCTACTAGTAACCTCACATCTTGCATACAAACCATGGAAACTTGGCTCCTCAATAACTATATCCAATTTAACACCACTAAATCAGAAATAATAAAACTAGGCACCCCTTTTCAACTAAATAGTTTAAATATTATATAATCTGTCGACATCAACTCAAATAACATCCCAATAAATAACACTCAAAATACTCGGAGTCACCCTTGACAGCAAACTCACTTTCAAAAACCACATCACATCTATCCTCCAATCATCACACTATCATCTCAAAGCAATCAAACACATACGCCCATTCATCACTACTGATCTCTCCGCCTCACTTTCCCGATGTCTAATACTAAGCAGACTTGACTACTGTAACTCGCTATTGTATAATATCACCAATAAAGAAAGAAATCGTCTACAGCCAGTTTTAAACAAGGCTGCTAGAATCACACTCAACTTTGATTACCCAGACCATCACCTTGTTCAGTCATCAAATGATAATCTTATAAAACTCCACTGGCTTCTTATTGATTTTCGTATATCCTTTAAAATAGCCATCACTACATTCAAAATTCTTCAAACTTCAATACCGTCATATCTCAGCAAACTCATAACCAACAAAACATCAAACAAACAACTGCGTTCATCTTCATCTCTTCTCCTCAACCAAGAATCCACTACAAACAACATCTCAAAAAGAGCATTCCGTCACGCAGCTCCAACAACTTGGAATGCCCTTCCACCTGCACTTCACAACATCAACCAATTTTCGACTTTCAAAGCCTAAACTGAAAACTCATTATTTTAACTTAGCTTATCACTCATTATAATTACTCCATGCTACTCTTTGCTTTCTTTTTTTATAACATTACTATCATAATTAGTGTTTCCTATTCGTAAAAATTTAAATAAATTTGTTTTTCCAAGAATATTCCCCGTATAGTAGATTTCAAGTATGGTGGATTCCAACGCATACCTGACCATCAGTATCAAGAACACCAACATCATGGGTCAAGACTTTCCTGCTCCACCCTCAATCACAATCGACAATCAGGTGCTGGAGGCCACTGACAAGTTCACATACTTGGGTTCCGTCATTACTAGCAGCCTATCCCTCGACATCGAGATTGATAAGAGGTTCGCCAAAGCAGCCAGCGTCATGGCCAGATTGAGCAAACGTGTATGGACCAACAACCAACTGACACAAAACACCAAGCTCAAAGTGTACCAGGCATGCGTTCTCAGCACTCTGTTGTATGGCAGCGAAACCTGGACCACCTATGCCAGGCAAGAAGATCGTCTCGAAAGCTTTAATCTTTGCTGTCTCCGACACATCCTTGGCATAACATGGCAAGACAAAGTCACTAACACTGCCGTACTCAATCAAGCCAACTCACTCAGCATACACCTCCTTCTATGCCAAAGACGTCTAAGCTGGCTAGGTCACGTGCGTCGAATGAAAGATGGTCGCATACCCATGGACGTCTTCTATGGCTAGCTGGCTACAGGACAACGTCCAGTTGGTCGCCCGCAACTACGCTTCAAAGACGTCTGCAAACGCGACCTCAAACTTACCTGTATCGACCCTGGCAGATGGGAAGAGCTAGTCGATGACCGGAGGGGCTGGCGCCAGACTGTCCACAAAGGCATCAAAAAGGGCGAGGAAGAACGCAAGCAACATCTGGAATCCCGAAGACAAAGAAGAAAAATAAGGCAGCAGAATTAGGCTCTCGATCCTCCATCCGACTTCACCTGCAGCCGCTGCATCAGAGACTGTCGATCCAGGATTGGTCTGCTGAGCCACTCCAGAAGCTGCCACCAAAAACTGGAGAACATACTAGAGCGCCACTATAATCTCCCGAGATGAACGAATGTCAGACACAAAAACTGTAGTGCTGTTGCAAAGACGACATCGACGACGACTTTAATCTACATTTCAATTTAATAATCAATCTATGAAAGGTGAAAAAAATACTACTACGGATGGGAGGGGTCCATGGTTGCCGGGAAGTGGATCGGAAGCTGGAAAGAGTGGTGCTGAGATGCGTGGGTGCGATTTGGAGACAGAAGGAAAGGAAAGAGAAGATGACAAATGTAGAGTATCGAAACAAAGACAGTATAAATACTACTACTACTACTACTACTACTACTACTACTACTACTACTACTACTACTACTACTACTACTACTACTACTACTACTACTACTACTACTACTACTACTACTACTACTACTACTACTACTACTACTACTACTACTACTACTACTACTACTACTACTACTACTACTACTACTACTACTACTACTACTACTACTACTACTACTACTACTACTACTACTACTACTACTACTACTACTACTACTACTACTACTACTACTACTACTACTACTACTACTACTACTACTACTACTACTACTACTACTACTACTACTACTACTACTACTACTACTACTACTACTACTACTACTACTACTACTACTACTACTACTACTACTACTACTATTAAAATAATTCAACACTAATCTAGCACATAATAGTTTCCTCACACAACGGCGGCTCAGACCTAAGTGTTTTGGACTCGCTCGCATGCGTAATCAGGGAATTGTTTGCTGGTCTGCAGAATGCCAAGGCCTGTTGTCCACAACTTCGAATGCAGATGAAGATGCCATTCATACTTTGCAGTAAAGAGATTAATCTGTGCCTTGGACGCTAGCATGCACGTATGCAAGTCCAATTCGGATTTTAAGTTTTTCTGAAAGTCACTTTGAAAGAATATTTTTATGACAATGAAACAATGAGAATATTAAATTCAAATAAAAATCCCTAGCAACCGACACACACACACACACACACACACACACAAACACACACACACACACACACACACACACACACACACACTTACACACACACACACACACACACACACACACACACACACACACACACACACACACACACACACACACACACACACACACACACACACACACACACACACACACACACACACACACACACACACACACACACACACACACACACACACACACACACACACACACACACACACACACACACACACACACACACACACACACACACACACACACACACACATACACACACACACACACACACACACACACACACACACACACACACACACACACACACACACACACACACACACACACACACACACATACACACACACACACACACACACACACACACACACCATCAGAGTGTCTACAGTTCATGGAGCCATCAAGGGTTTAAACACTGAAAACTGAAGAAGAATATTTGGCTGAATGCCTTTGAGTTGCCTCCAATGTCACTACTACTACCACCACCACCACCACCACCTCTGCTACCACCACCACCACCCTCACCACCACCACCACTGCTGCTACCACCACCTCTGCTACCACCACCACCACCACCCTGCCACCACCACCACTGCTACCACCACCACCACCCTCACCACCACCACCACTGCTGCTACCACCACCACCACCCTCACCACCACCACCACTGCTGCTACCACCACCACCACCATCTCTGCTACCACCACTACCACCACTACTGCTGCTACCACCACCACTACCTCCCCCACCACCACCATTCCATGGCACACAAGCGATTCAGAGGTCGAAGATGACGAAGCCAGAGAAGGTGGTGTACATGAAGCCGTGCAGGTGAGAGGCCTTGTTCAGCAGCATCAGCCACACCTGTTGTGTGTGTGTTGTTGTGTGTGTTGTTGTGTGTGTTGTTGTGTGTGTTGTGTGTGTTGTTGTGTGTTGTTGTGTGTGTTGTTGTGTGTGTTGCTGTGTGTGTTGTTGTGTGTGTTTTTGTGTGTGTTGTTGTGTGTGTTGTTGTCTGTGTTGTTGTGTGTGTTGTTGTGTGTGTTGTTGTGTGTGTTGTTGTGTGAGTTGTTGTGTGTGTTGTTGTGTGTGTTGTTGTTTGTGTTGTTGTGTTTGTTGTTGTGTGTGTTGTTGTGTGTGTTGTTGTGTGCGTTGTTATGTGTGTTGTTGTGTTTGTTGTTGTTTGTGTTTTTGTGTGTTTTGTTGTGTGTGTTGTTGTTTGTGTTATTGTATGTGTTGTTGTGTGTGTTGTTGTGTGTGTTGTTGTGTGTGTTGTTGTGTTTGTTGTTGTGTGTGTTGTTGTTTGTGTTGTTGTTTGTGTTGTTGTGTGTGTTGTTGTGTGTTGTTGTGTGTGTTGTTGTTTGTATCGTTGTGTGTGTTGTTGTGTGTGTTGTTGTGTGTTTTGTGTGTGTTTTGTGTGTTGTTGTGTGTGTTGTTGTGTGTGTGCTTTGTGTGGGTTTTGTGTGTGTTTTAATCTTGTGGTATTGTCATCCGGCCCCGAATAAAAGGGGGAAGAACGCATTTTTTTATTCACGTCAAACAACCCCCTAAATGTGGTCTGAGACCTTCAAGCGTTCTTTTCGTTTTTCAGTTAAACACTCTTTTGCTCAACGTTTTTTCTCTTATTGCGGTCCTTTTTTATGAAATTTTTATCATTGTCACTCATTGCTTTCCGTCGTGGCCTGAAGACGTATTTGTTCGGAACGTGATGGCTGAGCGCTTTTGTTCGCTTCGTAAAGGGCGCTATAAAAATAACTAGTGATTGATTGATTGAATTTTAAAATTAAATTTTGAACTGATGCTTGAGAAAACAATGAATACTTGGGGAGCGGGGATGGCTCATATCAGGGGTGCACAACCTTTTTCAGCCTGAGGGCCAACATTTCTTAGTCCCTGGGCGCCAAGGGGCCGCATCAGCGTGCACATAAATGACACAATAAAACAACCCAAAGAATGCAAATTTTTAATGAATGTCATAAAAAAATAACGTTATTTAAACATGTAGGAATAACTAAATTTTAAAAAAATTTAAGAATGCAAGTTTTTAATAAATGTCATAACCAAAAAAACGTGATTTAAAAATGTATGAATAACTAAATGCTAGTATTTTAATGAGAAGGTTGAGCCTGAATGGTTGCAAAAACATTATCAATATTCGGTTCGAGTTCTGTTGCTGCAAGCCTCATAATCGAACAAAGATTATCATCAGACGAAGATGATTTCAGTTTATTTTTATTTGTGTTTAGGACTGAAAAAGTTTGTTCACACACGTATGTGCTGCCAAATTCAGACAAGATTCGGTAAGTCCAATCTTTGACCGCTCCATATTTAATTGACTTCCATTAAAAGTTAAAAAGGAGTTATGCTGAAACGCAGACTAATTCTGGTGAACTTTGAAGATCAATGACTTCTAACTGACATTGCTCAGGTACGGATTCTACAGCACAAGAGAAAGGGTCACGGATGAAGTTGAATAAATCCTTATGCTCCCTGAATTCATCAAAACGTTCATTAAATTCCTTCAGTAACGCTTCACAACTGTCGTGGTATTTATTGAAGTCACACTGGTATTCCTTCTGAAAAGCTGAACAAATAGGAAAATGACATAAATTAACAGTTTGCAGATTCGAACAAAACAGCCCTAGCTTCAAGGTGAATAACAGCAGCTCTTGGCACATATCAAAGATGTAGTGATCTTTGCCTTGAAGACGCAGATTCAATTTATTTAAGTGTTCTGTTATGTCTGTCAAAAAGTCTGCCAACCACTGTTTGTCTGTAAAAACAGCTGTGTCTTTGCCTTTGGTAATAAGGAATTCACAGATTTCCTTTCGTAACTCAACAAACCTAGTTAGAACTTTTCCTCGACTCAACCACCTTACATCAGTGTGATATGGTATGTCACGATATTCTGACTCAATGTTTTCAAGAAATGATCTGAATTGTCGATGGTTAAGTCCATTTGCTTATATGAAGTTCACTGATTAAAAAAAAATTATATAAAATTATCAAAATTAATGACTCGTGTACACAGTGACTCTTGATGTATGATGCAGTGGTATGCGTGGATGGTGTCTGTTGGAATTCCTAAGTCTCGCAAATGTGATCGTAGATGAGCAATAAGTCCTAATTCTTTACCAGTCATGGCGGGTGCACCGTCAGCAGTAACACACAGAGCTTTAGCCACTAAACGTTGAGGTTTTCAAGAACAGATTTCACTCTTCCAAAATATCTGCACCAGTCGTTCGTCCACGTAGAAAGGCATGGGCGGCGATCCTGGGGGGGTCCTGGGGTCAGGACTCCCCCAGGATCGCCGCCCATGTGAAGGAGTATTTAAGTAAGCAAAGAATATTTTTGTTTTAGACAGATATCACTATAACTACACATCATGGGTGGCGATCCTGGGGCGATCCTGGGGTCAGGACTCCCCCAGAATCGCCGCCCACGAAGTGAGGCCATTCCTGCTAATTCCTGAGTTAATTTACAGTTCTCATCCACCGCACGAACAAAAACCAAAAGCTGTGCAGTGCCAACGTTATCCGTGCTCTCATCTAAGGCAATTGAAAAATACTTGCAAATGGCAAGCTTGTCACGAAACTGTTCACATACGTCATTGGATAAATCAACCACCCGGCGCTGGATAGTCATCCGTGACAAGGGCACTTTGTTGAACAGGTCTGTTTTCTCAGGACAGACTTCTTAGCAAATGGCTTGCATGCAGTTTTTGACGAAATCACCATCAGTAAATGGTCGAGACGATCGCGCAATAATCTGTACTACGGCAAAATCGGCACGAACAAAAGTCTTATTTTCATTTACTTTTTTTGTGAAAATATTTTGCTCAGATGACAATCTTTTTACAAGTTGATCAATTATATTTTTTTAGCTTCGTCTTTCACATCATCAAACGTAGCAGCGTGTTTGGTTTCATAATGTCTTTTGCGATTGTAGTCCTTCATTACGATTTTCTGTTTCAATTTTACGCTTTGACATTCTTACTAAATTAAAAAAACTCAATTATCGCTCCTTGTTGTTGTTCCAATCGTTTTATATTAGGAATGTGCAAACAGTAGTATTAAAAAGAGATGGGCGGGTGCATCAATTTAAAATTCTGTTAGGGCCGCAAATAGCCAAAATGGACTAGTTGTCTGGGGGCCGCATCAAACAGGCCGGTGGGCCGCGGGTTGTGCACCTCTGGCTTAGATGGTAGACGTCGGACTTGGAACTCAAAGGTTGCCTGTTTGAGTCCTTGACGAGCAACCATGAACGATCATATACCTAGTGTATATGATGCGGTGTTTGCGACGTATGCATTGAAAGATGGGTACGTTGTGTGGAATGGCGAAGATTTGTTGAAATTTGAAATATATATTTAAAATATATAAAAAATTAATTTAGAAAATTTAGATAAGAAATTTAATTATTGGATTTAAATTAAATTAATTTATTTTTTTTAAATTTAGATGTGTTGTAACATTTTCCCTTGTCAAAAATCTTAAATGAAAAAGAAATAAGTTCATTAAATGTTATATTACACATACATATAAAAGTATACTAACGAATAAACATGTTGGACAAAATTTAATTGAAGCATTTTCAAATAAAACGGTCAATATAATTGGAACTATTTTATAAACTCGAATCATTATGACCACTGAAGACGGTTGGGGTATTTTTTGACCCCAATGTTAATATTGATATACATCATGGGCAGCGATCTGGGATCAGGACCCCCCTACTTTTTTTAAGTGGGGGGGTCCCCCTTAATAGGGACCCTCCCCACTTTTTTCTCTTTTTTGTATTTAACAATTACTATTTTGATATAAGCATAATCGTCAACCATAGCATAAAAGTAAATGTTTATACAGTAATACATTGTGAGTATGTGTAGTTATATTGATAGCTGTCTAAAACAAAAATATTCTTTGCTTACTTAAATACTCCTTTACCTGTTTTTTTTATCTCTATGGCGTAAGCGGGAATCCTGAGGGGGTCCAGGGATCCACCTTTACAAGGACCCCCTCACTCTTTTAAAAATAAACATTTTTCAACTCTTATTTTGATACGAGCCTAATCGTCAACCATGGGATAAAAAATGCTAATTCAGTAATACATTTTAAGTATGTATGGGCAGCGATGCTAGGGGGTCCTGGGCTCCATCTCAACATGGACCCCTCTCAGTTTTTCAAATACAATAATATTTAAACTCCTATCTTAATACAAGCATAATCGTCAACCATAGCATGAAACAGAATTTTTATTCAGTAATATATTTTGGGTAGGCGTAGTTATAGTGATAGCTGCCTGAAGCAAAATTATTCTTTGCTTACTTAAATACTCAATCAATCAATCAATCAATCAATCACTAATGATTTTATAGCGCTCTTTAATAAGTGAACAAAAGCGCATACTCATCCACCTACTCTTATTTTTATATGTACGGATTTAAATTAATAAAATATAATTAGAAAAATTAAATTTCTGACTTTTAAATTTTCGCAAGCAGACATTCATAATGTTTTTCAGAAAATATCGGTTCACTTTTTGCAAGCAGACAGATTTACATTTTAGTAAAAATTATTCATATTGTGCTACTTATTTTGCATGGGCGATATTCATAGGGGGGTTCTGAGGTCCACTTCTATATCGACCCTTTCAATTTTTTGGATGAACCAAAGTTAATAAATTTCGGAAGGTTTCGAACATTAACTAAAGTTTTGGTTAAATCAAACTACAAGTTTTATATCACATAACTGCCAAAAAAGAAATGCTGAGGTTTTTAGCTCATTCTATCGTTAGAAACATAGTGTGCACTGTTAATGCCGAATCAAGCCAGTTTGATTTTGTGGTTGACGGCACACAAGACTGCAATAGGTTAGAGCAGGAATCGATATGCATTCGTTTTTTTTATGAAGCTCTGAATGTTAATGAATCGTTTATTGGTTTATTCAGCCCACCAAACACGATCGGAAAAACATTATCTGCTGTAGTAAAAGATGTTTTGATCAGAATTATGCTACCTATAGAAAAACTAAGAGTTCAGACTTATGACGGCGCTGGTAACATGAACGGCCGATATAATAGTTGTCAGGCTATTATCAGCAGTGAGCATCCACTTGCATTGTTTTGCACAGTGAGCAAATCTTGTTGCCCAGTACACATTCGCAAATCCCTTTTTGAGCAATTCACTTCAGTTTGTCCAAGAGTTAGATGCTTTTTACAATCGTTCAGGGAAGGTCAAGAAGCAGTTTAGTCATGCTTTAGTGTCTCTTATAATTGACTTTCCTGATGAGCCATTGAATAAAAAGTATAGTATAAAACTTCTTTGTCCTACAATATGACTGACCAGAGTTTCTAAAGAGTCTTCTGTGTTTGAACGTTATGAAGAGGTATTTGTTAGCTTGGAATCATTTGCTTCCATTGGTACTGCTGATGAAACAGCTGTAAAGGCTTGAGGCTTTTTTTCAACAGGGCACTACTGCACTGGCCCTCAAGGTAGTTGTTTTGGTGTTTTCACTTCTGGAACAGTTAAACAAGTCGTTGCAATCAGCAAGTGCCAAGGTCAGTCAAATGGTTACAGCGACTGATTCAGTTGTGCAAGAACTGCGTCGCCTACGATCAGATAAACTGTTCAACGCCATTTTCAGAGATGTCAACAGTATGGTTTTGGCATATGATCTCAAGCCGATTGCTGTACCTCGGGTGCGAAAGCCGCCACAAAAGTGTTGTGGGGTGAGCCCAGCTTATGTAGCAACAACACCAGAAGAAAATTATCGAGCAGCATATTACGCTGTCATAGACATTGCAATCATGCAACTCACAAAAAGATTCAATCGAGATTCTCCTGGTTTGCGTTCATACTAGCAGCTGGAAACAATGTTGCTAATTGGTGAAGTGAACCATGATATTTGCAAGCAGTATCGTGAGTTAAATGAAACTGGTATTTGTTCACAGTTAATTATGTTTAAAGACCAGAATGAACTTTAGCACAAACGCAAAAAATAGGGCAAGCTATGATCACGGAAGTCAGACATCTATTTCCTTAGGTTGAAAGATTGATCAGATTGATGCTTGTGTGTCCAATAACGCAACTGAGGCGCCACTCACACGACATAAGTCGTGAAACACCGAATAATATTCACTAGGTATATGAGTGCTCACGGTTGACTGAACAGGGATTTGAACTGGCGATCTTTAAGTTCAGGTTCAATGACTTTAGCATCTAAGCCAGCCCGCACAACTTCAGTTGGGTTTCATTATTAAATGTATAATAGTTATTTTTGATACGTAATCGCCCATTCCTTCTTCAACCGATTGTTTATTTATGAAAAATAAAATGTGAAAAAGAGGATTCTTCGAGAATGAGCGACGAAAGCAGTGAGGACAATGGCATGAGTGACTATGAAGAAACTAGAACCATCCATTCATCATCACACCATCTATCCCTCCCTCTCTCTCTTTGTCCATCCATCATCACACCATCCATCCATCATCACACCATCTCTCCATCATCACACCATCCATCACCTGGTCTCCTTTTTCGAGACTAAGGACGACGTGGTTGGACGAGGTTGACCAGTAGGGGATGCTCTCAGCCCACACTGTCGCCACCATCTCTCCGTTTTTCAGTACCATCACTGCTGCCTGCATGGAGAGATAATGAGGAGTTGGAGAGGGAATGGTGGAGAGATAATGAGGAGTGGGAGGGGGAATGGTGGAGAAATAATGAGGAGTTGGAGGGGGAATGGTGGAGAGATAATGAGGAGTGGGAGGGGGAATGGTGGAGAGATAATGAGGAATTGGAGAGGGAATGGTGGAGAAATAGTGAGGAGTGGGAGGGGGAATGGTGGAGAGATAATGAGGAGTGGGAGGGGGAATGGTGGAGAGATAATGAGGAGTGGGAGGGAGAATAGTGGAGAGATAGTGAGGAGTGGAAGGGGGAATGGTGGAGAGATGGTGAGGAGTTGGAGGGGAAATGGTGGAGAGACAGTGAGGAGTGGGAGGGGAAATGGTGGAGAGACAGTGAGGAGTTGGAGGGGGAATGGTGGAGAGATGGTGAGGCGTAGAAAAATAAAAAATCTAAGATTACACCCACACAAAAATCACACACACAAGCAAACACACAATCACACACACAAGCAAACACACAATCACACACACACACACACACACACACAAGCAAACACACAATCACACACACAAGCAAACACACAATCACACACACAAGCAAACACACAAGCAAACACACAATCACACACACAAGCAAACACACAATCACACACACAATCACACACACAAGCAAACACACAATTACACACACAAGCAAACACACAAGCAAACACACAATCACACACACAAGCAAACACAGAATCACACACACAAGCAAACACACACACACACAAGCAAACACACAAGCAAACACACAATCACACACACAATCACACACACAAGCAAACACACAAGCAAAAACACAAGTAAACACACAAGCACACACACAAGCAAACACACACACACACAAGCAAACACACAATTACACACACAAACAAACACACAATCACACACACAAGCAAACACACAATCACACACACAACCAAACACACATTCACACACACAATCACACACACAATCACACACACAAGTAAACACACAATCACACACACAATCACACACACAAGTAAACACACAATCACACAAACAATCACACACACAAGCAAACACACAATTACACACACAAGCAAACACACAAGCAAATACACAAGCAAACACACAATCACACACACAAGCAAACACACAATCACACACACAAGCAAACACACAATCACACACACAAGCAAACACACACACACAAAAGCAAACACACAAGCAAACACACAATTACAAACACAATCACACACACAAGCAAACACACAAGCAAACACACAAGCAAACACACAAGCAAACACACAAGTGAACACACAAGCACACACACAAGCAGACACACAAGCAAACACACAAGCAAACACACAAGCAAACACACAAGCAGACACACAAGCAAACACACAAGCAAACACACAAGCAAACACACAAGCAAACACACAAGCAAACACACAAGCAAACACACAAGCAAACACACAAGCAAACACACAAGCAAACACACAAGCAGACACACAAGCAAACACACAAGCAAACACACAAGCAAACACACAAGCAAACACACAAGCAGACACACAAGCAAACACACAAGCAGACAACCTTTTCCCTGCCTTGAGCTGACACCACCACGTTGAACTGGTAAGCAGCAGGACCTGGCGCAGTGAATCTGCCTGTCGATGCAGAGTAGGCTGAGCCTGTGTTGTGGTCGTGCTGGTTGTAGTTGTGGTGGTGCTGGTTGTAGTTGTGATGGTGCTGGTTGTAGTTGTGATGGTGCTGGTTTTAGTTGTGGTGGTGCTGGTTGTAGTTGTGGTGGTGCTGGTTGTAGTTGTGGTGCTCGTTGTAGCTGTGGTGGTGGTGGTTGTAGTTGTGGTGGTGGTTGTAGTTGTGGTGGCGCTGGTTGTAGTTGTGGTAAATAGTAAATGCTTTTAAAAGAAACTAAGTATATTCTTGTTGCATTTTATCTATTAAAAATTATAACAAATTATTTTGACGAATAATTGTGCGTTAATTACGATAAAAAAATAAGACCATGTGAATAATCATGATTAAATATTTAATCGATTGCAATCTCTAATCAAAATCCAATTTCATCAAACCCCAATTTAATTAAGAGTTCCATTCAAGACAAGGCTCTTTCTCCATAGTCCAGAAGAATTTTCACACATAGAAAATCTTTTATTTTTATTGTCAGACATATTCAAGTGTTTTTGTTTGAGCTTTTTGAAATAATTCCATTTTGTTGTTTTGATATGAATTGAAAGGTTTGAAGGGAGCAGCAAAAGCTGGAAAGAATGCGAGAATGTCTCCTGTGAAACCCTCAAGAAAAAGAATCCTGTGTGTGTGTCGACTAGAGATCGGACATGGACGATTTTTCATTCCCGGTCCCATCCCGTTCCCGAAATATTTTTTCCCGTTCCATCCCGTTCTCAATGGGCCATCAGAATTTTGCTTCCCGTCCCGTCCCGTTCCCGCAACTCGATTCCCGGTCCCATCCCATTCCCGAAACTTTTTGACCCGGTCTCGACCCATTTCAACATCAAAAATTTTGTTTTTTTATTTATTTTCGCTGCCGTTTTCACCGGTCCCAAACTTGCTAGTCCTAACATTTCTTAAAGTTAATTGTTTGAAAGTCAGAAAATATTTTTTTAAACAAAATAAAAAACACGATTTAAATTTCAAATATTTATTGAAATGAAAGTATTGAAGTTAGTCATTGTTTTTGAGTAATTCAATCAAGTCTTTATTGCTTTTAACACGGGTTAAACCGTCAAGAGTTTTAGCTTTCAAATTAGATGATTTTGGGTCTGAAGTTAAACGACCACATGTTGACAAATTCCGTTCACAGGGAATATAACTTGCAGGTATACTCAACAAAATGTTGGCTACTTCTTGTAGTATTGGATTTTTTTTTACTCCAATAGATTTAACATCTTTATAGTCTTCAATTTTAGTGAGACGTAATTGTGAATATTTGTACAATTCATCTTCTTCTGAATTTTTTCTTCGTTCATTATTATTAATTCTTCAATAATGTTAGAAATATGTTTTGACAACATTCTTATTCTCCACAACTACACAAATTAAGTCATTCGTAAAATTTGATAGTATAAAAATTGTATTATAATTTTTACGTTATAAAACTAAAATATAGCCTATATTATATTATATAGGGTATAAATAACCATCATTTTGTTTTTTTCTCAACGTCACTGGAGCTTGGTCTGGCTGTAAAAAAAAGAATTAAATTTTCTCTAATGAAAGTCTTGGTATTTATTTTTTTTCTATCCCAAACATTTTAAATATTATTTTTTATACTGGGGGATGCAACAGACATGCTGCCATATAAATCAGATCAATGGGTGAACGGGTAGCTGAGTGGGTGAACGGGTAACTGAGTGGGTGAACGGGTAGCTGAGTGGGTGAACGGGTAGCTGAGTGGGTGAACGGGTAGCTGAGTGGGTGAACGGGTAGCTGAGTGGGTGAACGGGTAGCTGAGTGGGTGAACGAGTAGCTGAGTCAGCAACGACTCTCGGCTTGACCAATAATGAAAGGTCCTAGGTTCAAGTGCAACCAATGCCCTAGTAACCCAAAGGCGCAAATGAAAATATGCAGCCTAAGTGGCCTGGAAGCCCGTTCGGGTTATACGCCACTATAATAATGCTCGTCATTATTAATATTAATGGGCATCTATTTTTGTCAAAATGATCAACTGAGCATTCAACTGGAAATTAATAATTCAAATTCAATGTTTGAATTTATAAAATAAAAATAATATAACTGACCAGTTTGATTTCATCTGACAAGTTTTCATCACCACCCATTTGTTCTAATTTCTCTAATATTTGGACTCGCCAAACCAACTTCAAATGTTGGAGATTTTGACATTGACAACGCAATGGTGGCTTCGTTATACATTTGCATTGCATTTAATACTTATTTTAAGTACGGAGTATCAATGAAATAGAGATTTCCTTACTTAGGAATTTGCTGAAGTATAATTGTTGAAGAATCCACTCCCAATAACTTTTATTCCCGTTTTTCCCGTTCCCGATTTAAAAGTTGATTCCCGTTCCCGTCCCGAAAACCTATTCCCGGTTCCCGACTTTTCCCGTCACGAAATTTATTTTCATTCCCGTTTCCGCGGGAGTCCTGCAGATAGCCTTGGGTACCCGGTCCGACCTCTAGTGTGTGTCGACTAGAGGTCGGACAATTTTTCATTCTCGGTCCCGTCCCGCTCCCGAATCTTGATTCCCGTCCCGACCCATTCCCGAAACCTTTTGACCCAGTTCCGACCCATTTGTATAAAAAACTTTATTATTTATTCATTTATTTTTGCTGCCGTTTTCACCGGTCCCAAACTTGCTAGTCCTAACATTTCTTAAAATTAAAGTCATAAAATATTTCTTTAAAAAAATACGATTTAAATTTCAAATATTTATTGAAATGAAAGTATTGAAATTAATCATTGTTTTTGAGTAATTCAATCAAGTCTTTATTGCTTTTCAAATTAGATGATCTTGGGTCTGAAGTTAAACGACCACATGTTGAAAAATTCGGTTCACAAAGAATAGAACTTGCAGATATACTAAACAAAATTTTGGCTTCTTTTTGTAGTGTTGGAAAACTTTTCATTTTACTCCAATAAATTAAACATCTTTATAATTTTCCATTTTGGTGGGACGTAATCGTGAATATTTGTACAATTCATCTTTTTCTGAATTAAATTTTTTCTAATGAAAGTCTTGGTATTTATTTATTTTCTATCCCAAACTCTTTTCATATTGTTCTTTTATAATGTATTATCTCTCCAACTGATCTCAATATAACTACTTATGAAACTTATAAAAACTTATTTCATTCTCTTTGCAGAATTTCTAAAAATAAATACAATAAAGAAGAATTCATTAAGCATAAAAATAATATTAAGAAAACATGGGATTTAATAAAATATCATTTAAATAACTACAATAAACAAAATAATATTACATTGAAAATTAACAATGAAATAATTACGGACAAATCTTCTATCGCAACTATTTTTAATAGTCAGTTTGCTGCTTTTTCTGAAAACAAAAATAATCATATTACAAAATCATACCTGAATAAAAGTCCACAAAATTCTTTTTTTCTCTTAGAAACAGATTTAATTGAAATAAGCTCTATCATTAAAACCATTTCAAATACATCTAGCTGTGGCGATGACCAAATTTCTAACAAACTTTTAAAGAAAATTTCACCAAATATATTAATTCCACTAACACATCTAATTAACGTATCTCTTAAAACAGGTTCATTTCCTTCTCTTTTTAAATTATCCAAAATTATTCCAATACATAAAAATGGTTTAGAAAATGATTCGAACAATTATAGACCCATATCACTATTATCTTCTATATCAAAAATTTTAGAAAAAATTGTTTTTAATCGACTTAATAATTTCATGGAAAACGAAAATATTCTATCACCTAGCCAATACGGTTTCACAAAAGGCATTTCTACGGAACTAGCCATTTTGGATGTTGTGCATCATGTTGCTACTGGTATTGATTCTCGCTTACACACATTAGGTATTTTCATTGATTTTTCAAAGGCATTTGATACCATTAACCATTCTATCTTGCTTGATAAATTATTTCACTATGGAATAGGTGGAACAGGTCACAAATGGTTCTGTGAATATTTAAGAAATCGTTCCCAATATGTATACATTGATGGTGTAACATCTAACACACTAAAGATTAACACTGGTGTACCACAAGGATCTATTTTAGGACCTTTATTATTTAACATTTATGTTAATGATTTAATGAATCTTTCCGAAATTGCCAAATTTGTCCTTTATGCTGACGACACTACAGTATTGTTCCAAGACAAAAATGTTAATAATCTTATTTTAAAAACAAATACTTTTCTTAATTTGTTACATCAATGGACAATTGACAACCAACTCAAAATCAACTATGCAAAAACATGCAGCATTCATTTTGGCCCTAAAATAAAAACAAACATTATTAATTATACACTTACAATTGATTCTTATATTATAGAGAGAGTCGATTATACAAAATTCTTAGGTATTTATATAACCAGTAATCTTTCTTGGAATGAACATATAATGTATATATCAAAAAAACTTTCAAAAAATATTGGTATTTTACATAAACTTAAACACAATTTACCATCTCATATAATTAAGTTACTCTATTCTACTTTAATTCTACCTTACTTGACCTATTGTCTCCCTTTATGGGGACTTGCTTGCAAAACTCATTTACATCCTTTAAATGTTATACAAAATAATTTTCTTAGAGTCCTGTTTAATTTACACTCTCATGACCACATATCTCATCTGTATCTTCCAGCTCAAATTTTAACAATCAATCAGTTATACATCTTTAAAACCTATATTCTTTTTCATAAACTTATAATAAAAAACACATCCTCTTATTTTACACATTTAATACATTCCTTCACATCCAACTGCACACGAACATTGAGAACTAAGTCTGACTATTACTTACAAACTCCAAGAACCAATTTCTATCTTAATAGTCCAATCTATGCAGGGCTCCAACTCTGGAACAGATTGCCATTGAATTTGAAAAATATACAGCAAACCCTTAATTTTAAGAAAATAATTAAACCACTTATAATTTTCAATCACTTTAATTAATTTCTTTTGTAAATCAATGAAAACATTTGTTATTATTAACAATTCTTTTAATTTGTGAATTTAATTAAGAAGTTCATGTATTATTTTATTTTTTCTAAGAGGTCATACAAGCATTTTTTTGCTTCGATTTCTAAATTTATTTGCTTGCAAATAAACGAATTGTTGTTGTTGGGGGATGTAACAGACATGCTGCCATATGAATAAGATCAATGGGCATCTTTTCTTTTGTCGAAATGATCAACTGAGCAATCAACTGGAATTAATCATTCAAATTCAAAGTACTACTCTATAAAATAAAAATAATATAACTGACCAGTTTGATTTCATCTGACAAGTTTTCATTATCACCCATTTGTTCTAATCTCTCTAATAGTTGGACTCGCCATAACAACTTCGAATGTAGTGTTGGAGATTTTAACATTGGCAATGGTGGCTTCGTTATACATTTCTGTTGCATTTAATACTTATTTTAAGTACGGAATATCAATGAAATAAAGATTTCCATACTTAGAAGTTTGCTGAACTGTTAAAGAATCCAATCCCAATAACTATTATTCCCGTTTTTTCCCGTCCGAAAATAGTTTTCATTCCCGTTCCCGACCTCTAGTGCCCACCCGATGATGATGATGATGACGATGATGATGATGATGACGATGATGATGATGATAATGATGATGATGATGATGATGATGATGATGATGATGATGATGATGAGAGAGTAAGAGAGCACCGATGTTGGTGACGACGCGGTCGAAGATGACGTCGGCGTTGTCGTGCACGGGTCCCAAGTTGTCGCTCAGGCCTGCAAAGAAGGCGACCCTCTTGTGCAGTCCTGTGCCTGGCACGCCTGAGGGGAGGGGTGCTGGAAGAAAGGGTGGTGGAAGAAAGGGTGGTGGAGGAAAGGGTAGTGGAGGAAAGAGTGGTGGAAGAAAGGGCGGTGGAAGAAAAGGTGGTGGAAGAAAGGGTGGTGGAGGAAAGGGTAGTGGAGGAAAGAGTGGTGGAAGAAAGGGTGGTGGAAGAAAGGGTGGTGGAGGAAAGGGCGGTGGAGGAAAGGGTGGTGGAGGAAAGGGTGGTGGAGGAAAGGGTGGTGGAGGAAAGAGTGGTGGAGGAAAGGGTGGTGGAGGAAAGGGCGGTGGAGGAGGGGAGAAGAGACGGAAGGGGTGGAGAAGGAGGGAGTTAGAGGGGATGGTAGGGGGGAAAAAGTTGAGAGGGGTAGTGGTGAAAGGGAGATAGTGAAGGAGGCGGTGAAAACACACAAACACATAAACACACAAACACATAAACACACAAGACGCCGACAGACAGACACATTCATATGAATTCTTCGAGATTTCAGACGACACGCTTTATAAAGCAATCAGAACTGTCTCTCGCAACGTCTGCACCCTGAAGACAAGCAACAGAGACTGAAAAGTAAGCAAGAAGAGTTGTTTATGTGTGTGAGTATTATCTGTATAAACAAAATGAATATAATTATATGGTCAAAATAAATAATAAATTTACAAATATATATTTACTTCAAAAAGTCTCACTTACACGTCAAGCAAACACAACTTTGTGCATGTGAGACAGACTAAGCCTATCAGATGGCATGTCACTCAAAGTCATTGTGTCTGGTGCGTACCCTCCGAACGATCATTGTGATATAATGTGGCAGTGGCGACAGAAGAAGAAGTAGTAGTAGTAGTATTAGTAGCAGTAGTAGCAGCAGCAGTAGTAGTAGTTGTAGTAGGAGTAGTTGTGGAGCAAGTGGGTTCCCTCCTGGTCCGGGTGTTCCCCGAGATCTTTGGTTAGCAGCTGCCATCTTGGCAGCCGCTTTAACCGTTTAATAATTTTGTTAAATAGTTTATCTTCTGATCTAATAATTTAGTTTTTTTAAACTTCAAATAATAATTATTATTATAATTTATATCTTTTCTTGTTTTTTGGTTTTAAATTTATCTTGCTCTCGGAATTAAAATCTTCAACCAATAACTGTCTAACGTAACGGACAACAATAAAAACTTATTTTAAAAGGAAGAAGTGTCAAGGCCTCAAATTAAGCACCAGTGCACAGCTTGCAAGCACCCACTGGCTACCTACTTCACAAGGCAAATGAGCTCTGCAGATGAAGGACAGAACGAATCTTCTACACATGACTGTGTTTATGTCTATTATCTATTGAAAACTGGTCTAGCTCAATGTCTTTAAAATTGAATCCACTAAAATTTGAACTTATATTTTTGGATAAAAATGGTAAACTAATGAATGATCCATGTAATTTTTCCTCTCATACTTTTGTTCCATCTAATCATAGTCATAGCTTAGGATTTATTTCTGACTCGAAACTAACCTTATCAAACCAAATTCTATTTGTTACTAATTCTTGCTATTTTCATCTCAGACTTATTAGACAATTATTACCTTACTTAGATGACCCTCCTTTAAAGATGTTAGTTTCTGCACTTTTCTATCTAGAATTGACTATTGTAATTCACTTTATTATAATTTACTTGAAAGTACTTTAAAACCATTTTAATTATGCAGCTAGAATCGTTAGCCGTACTCCTATTCATCATCACATTATGCAGGTCCATATATTTGGAACTCATTACCTCCTTATTTAACTACTTCTAACTCATTATTTACTTTTCGTAAGGATATGAAGACATATCTGTTTAACAAATTCATTCACGAGCGCTCTTGAATTTGAGGAAAGAGCGCTATAGAAATTGATTTGATTGATTGATTGAAAAAAAACTGAGCACTCCATAGATAACGCTAAATGCTGAAGGGGCGAAAGCGGGTTGTTGGCGCTATAACTAACTTGACTCCCTGTTCCAGGGCTTGGAACGAAGATTGGAACTGTAGAGTGCGCAGTGGTCTAGATATGTCTACCTATGTATGTGAAGACTGGAATCGGCGGACGGAGCGGAAGAACCACTAGATGGTCAACGGTCAAGAAGGCGATTCTCAGCAAAGCTTTGTGGAACGCTAAGGGCGTGACAAGACACAAAAAACATCATGGCCATCCACTGCACCCGTTTCCATCTCCAGCCGTCTCGACTCTGTCTTGCTACTGGATCAAGATGGTCTCGGGCGAAAAAAAAGATCGACGAACAGCGCAACTCTTTCTCACTTTAATCAAATTCATCGCGCAAGTCACTTTTAGTCATTCACACAGTGATACTGTCCATAGCAGGTCTTTCCAGCCTTTTCACCCTACTAATGCAATCTCAGCTTTGCTGGGCAGGGCACATAGTCCGAATGCCAGACGAGAGACTGCCAAAAAGACTCTTCTATGGTGAACTTCTGCATGCACAGCGGTCTCAGGGTGGGCAAAAAAAACGTTTTAAAGACACTCTGAAAGCCTCACTAAAGGCGTTTTCCATCAACGTAGAAACGTGGGAACAAGCTGCAACAAATCGTTCCAGTAGTAGTCGTAGTAGTAGTAGTAGTCGTAGTAGTAGTAGTAGTAGTAGTAGTAGTAGTAGTAGTAGTAGTAGTAGTAGTAGTAGTAGTAGTAGTAGTAGTAGTAGTAGTAGTAGTAGTAGTAGTAGTAGTAGTAGTAGTAGTAGCAGTAGTAGTAGTAGTAGTAGTAGTAGTAGTAGTAATAGTAGTAGTAGTAGTAGTAGTAGTAGTAGTAGTAGTAGTAGTAGTAGTAGTAGTAGTAGTAGTAGTAGTAGTAGTAGTAGTAGTAGTAGTAGTAGTAGTAGTAGTAGTAGTAGTAGTAGTAGTAGTAGTAGTAGTAGTAGTAGTAGTAGTAGTAGTAGTAGTAGTAGTAGTAGTAATAATAATAGTAGTAGTAGTAGTAGTAGTAGTAGTAGTAGTAGTAGTAGTAGTAGTAGTAGTAGTAGTAGTAGTACACAATTTTTCATATAATCCTTTACAGTTTTATAGTTTAGTGCTACAAGTTCTTTGTGTGTGTGTATGTGTGTGTGTGTGTGTGTGTGTGTGTGTGTGTGTGTGTGTGTGTGTGTGTGTGTGTGTGTGTGTGTGTGTGTGTGTGTGTGTGTGTGTGTGTGTGTGTGTGTGTGTGTGTGTGTGTGTGTGTGTGTGTGTGTGTGTGTGTGTGTGTGTGTGTGTGTGTGTGTGTGTGTGTGTGTGTGTGTGTGTGTGTGTGTGTGTGTGTGTGTGTGTGTGTGTGCGTATGTGTGTGTGTGTGTGCGTTCCCTAAATATGCTGAAAAACATTGCGTTAAAATATGATTAACGCACGATTAAAATTTTTAATCAATGATTATCGGCGATTAAATTTTTAATCAATGATTATCGGCGATTAAATTTTTAATCGTGGAACAACTCTATATAAAAATAAATATAGGGGGAGGTTGCACAAAATGGGACGAATTTTTCACGTAGCCTCATAGCCCAATTGCATAACCAATAACGTAAATTAAAATGTATTCAGCCATTATATTGACTCCTTGTCTAACTATATCAACCTCAACATAGGAAATAAAGAAAAAGAAATATGAGTTTATTAACCTCAAACATGAACACTCAAAAATTCCAACTTGAGCAACTGGGTTTCCAAGATGGAATGCTTAGTTGCTTAAGATATAATCATATTGTATGTCACAAAAATTTCAATTCAAACATTTTACTAATTATCAGACTATCTTAATTATCTAAAAAAAATATTTTTTTCAATACTGATCATTCCAAAAAATCTTTACTAATTATCAGACTATCTTAATTATCTAAAAAAATATTTTTTTCAATACTGATCATTCCAAAAAATCTTTATTTATTCTGAAACATGTAGTCTTTCAGTTCCTTCTCAAAAGCGTCATCAAATGTCTTTTAAAAACGCTTTACATTTTTTATAAATTTTTAGAATTCTATTTTAAGAATACACTCTTTGGAATAACATAAGTTAAACTCGCTTTACCCAGAGAAGTTTTTTATTTCGCCCTTCACTTTTAGCTTCAACCATTTCCCATGCAAACCTCTAGTTTACAGTCTATTGAGACTAATGAGACAAAAGTTTACATCTATTCAAATTTGAGATTTAGCGATAAATAGAAAACAGGATTTTCAAAGCTAATCAAGACTGGTGAACGGGTAGCTGAGTCGGCAACAACTCTCGGCTTGACCAATAATGAAAGGTCCTAGGTTCAAGTGCAACCAATGCCCTCGTAACCCAAAGGCGCAAATGAAAGTATGCAGCTTAAGTGGCCTGGAAGCCCGTTCGGGTTATACGCCACTATGGCAATGCTCTTCATTATTATTATTATTAATACTAACTGTTTTTTTATTTATAATAAAGTAAATTAGTAGTTTTTATTAATGTTCAATTGTCAAGAATATAAACTTAATATAGTCGTTTATATTGTATATAGTCTATATGGCTTTTTTATCCCCCGAGATGGACGAATGCCAGAGACAGATTCATCAATGTCTATAATCTCTTCCTACGTTTAATCTTGAGCAACAATTCATGTTTCATCTTAGGCAACTATGACCATGCTACACATCTATGGTCACTACATGCTAATCGCTCATTTATTAATTATACTACTTGCACATCATGAAACTGTAGCGCATCATCTAATTAATAATAATAAAATAAAAATTATACTTTTCGGATGTGAGGAAAAAACGTCATCTCCCAACTTTTTAACTATTCTTCTAGAAATCAGTTTTTCAATTGAACGAGACAACTTTCAGTAACGAAACCAATATACAAATATGCTTAGAAGACGGATGCATGAACAGAAAATGAAAGAAAAAAAATGTATACATCGATAGCTGTAAAAAGCTCGTTCCATCTTAGAAACCGGTTCATTTTGAGCAACCTCCCCCTAATCAAAAGTACATGAAAAAAATGAAAATATTATGTTTGGCGGCTAAAACACTAAGTAGCTTGAAACGGACCTGGAAAGCCTGGCAGTCCGTTGGCGCCGGTCTTTCCCGCTGGTCCAGGCAGGCCCCTGGGTCCTCTGATTGGCAGTTTGACCGGCAGAGACTCCGACAAGTGGTCTCCTGCAAGGTGATGAGGAGGCAGCACTTGAACGAGGAGCGAGTGATGGGATGAGACGTCGCCAGTGCACTCTTGCTCGTTGTAACTTTGCAGTCTTAGTTAAATTACTTCTTTCAATCATGATAATGCTGATGCTGTTGCTGATGCTGATGATGCTGAAGATGATGATGCTGTTGCTGATGCTGATGATGCTGAAGATGATGATGATGCTGCTGATGATGATGATGATGGTAATGATGATGATGATGCTGCTGATGATGATGATGATGCTGCTGATGATGATGATGATGGTAATGATGATGATGATGATGATGATGATGGTGATGATGATGATGATGATGATGATGATGATGATGATGATGATGATGACTAAGGTTAAACAAATCAATGAGTTTCGAGTAATCAAAGAATTTTTTCTTCATATATTTATCCGATCTAATGTCTCAATCATCTGATTCATCTCCTCATCTATCAGAAAATATTATTTAAAACTTTATTTACTTTTTCTTGCTCCACTCTATTCATATCTCCATCCACCACTCCATCCACCACTCCATCCACCACTCCATCCACCACTCCATCCACCACTCCATCCACTACTCCATCCACCACTCCATCCACCACTCCATCCACCACTCCATCCACCACTCCATCCACCACTCCATCCACTACTCCATCCACCACTCCATCCACCACTCCATCCACCACTCCATCCACCACTTCATCCACCACTCCATCCATCCCTCCAACCACCACTCCATCCACCACTCCACTAGTGCCATCATTCCAACAACAGCAGCATCCGAGGCTGGTTCAGAACCACGCTAGGAGTGAAAGAGGCTTGTTCACTTCCTGGCACTCTACTCAACATCTTCCTGGAAGAATCATGACTGAAGCTCCAGAAAGCAGAGAACATTGACTGACTGACTGACTGACTGACTGACTGACTGACTGACTGACTGATTGACCGACTGACTGACTGACTGACTGACTGACTGACTGACTGACTGACTGACTGACTGACTGACTGACTGACTGACTAACTGACTGACTGACTGACTGACTGACTGACTGACTGACTGACTGACTGACTGACTGACTGACTGACTGACTGACTGACTGACTGACTGACTGACTGACTGACTGACTGACTGACTGACTGACTGACTGACTGACTGACTGACTGACTGACTGACTGACTGATTGACTGACTGACTGACTGACTGACTGACTGACTGATTGACTGACTGACTGACTGACTGACTGACTGACTGACTGACTGACTGACTGACTGACTGACTGACTGACTGACTGACTGACTGACTGACTGACTGACTGACTGACTGACTGACTGACTGACTGACTGACTGACTGACTGACTGACTGACTGACTGACTGACTGACTGACTGACTGATTGACTGACTGACTGACTGACTGACTGACTGACTGACTGACTGACTGACTGACTGACTGACTGACTGACTGACTGACTGACTGACTGACTGACTGACTGACTGACTGACTGACTGACTGACTGACTGACTGACTGACTGACTGACTGACTGACTGACTGACTGACTGACTGACTGACTGACTGACTGACTGACTGACTGACTGACTGACTGACTGACTGACTGACTGACTGACTGACTGACTGACTGACTGACTGACTGACTGACTGACTGACTGACTGACTGACTGAATGACTGACTGACTGACTGACTGACTGACTGACTGACTGACTGACTGACTGACTGACTGACTGACTGACTGACTGACTGACTGACTGACTGACTGACTGACTAATCCATCCACTTACCTTTGCAGTGCAGTTCCAGCTCACAGTAGTTGTTG
>OX030959.1:10136253-10166253 GCA_943735955.1 Piscicola geometra | reverse complement strand
GTTGATATACAGTCCACGTTTCACATGCATATAGCAGTGTGGGGAACACCACAGCCCTGTATATTTTCAGCTTTGTCTTGGTGGTGATGCCTCTTCTGTTCCAGACGTTGGGGTACAGCCTGCCAAAGGTGGAACTGGCTCTAGCAATCCTGATATTCACCTCGTCATCGATAGTGACACTCTGGGATAATGTACTGCCTAGGTAAGTGAACCGTAAAAGTTTTTGTGGTCCTTCTTGTCTGCATAAGCCTGGATCTCGTCGGCTTTGCTACTCAGCCAATCGTCCCGCCTCTTACGAAGTCAGAGCTTCATGCTACGGTCTTGTGAAGGCGCCTTTCCACTAGTATGTATAATATGTCTTTGTGTTGTATTATGTAAATTTTTATTTATTAAATTTTTTTAAATAACTTTTTTATTCATTTATTTGGAGCTGGATACGCCCATCACTCATCATACAGCCTTACTTCAACCTTTGCCCACTAGTCCCATCCTTCCACATCTGTAGAATCGCCACCATGGCTTCTAGAGACTTATTGATGCCCTCAGCTTTCAGCTAAATTAGCTGCAATAATTTCTTCCGGCTTTGTATTTTGAAATCTTTTTTGTAGTAGTAGTAGTAGTTTTCATAGTGCCTTTGTCTCGACACTTAAAATCTTTTTCTTCATCTCCCCCTTTCTCTCCTCTCCCTCTGTCTCCAGATTGCTCCCACACTTCTCAGCACCACTTCTTCCATCCTCCGATCCTCCTCCTGGTAACCAAGGACCCCTTCCATCGGGTCCTGTTTTCCACGCTCCCTTCTCCAAACCGTCAGCCATTCTTCTCTCCACTCTTCATACAACCCACACTCCAGCAAAACGTGCCTCTCATTCTCTTCCTCTCCACAAACACACTTCCTACCCTCCTTCTCATACTTCCAGCGCACAATTTCATTATTTCTTACCGTCAAGCTATCCCCCCTACACATCATCCTAACTTTCGCTCCATCTGAACCATCTACATATTTTTCCAACTTCTTGCTTTATGACTTCTCCTCACGGTATCTTCTCAATCTTTCACTTTCCTGTATCTTATTCCCCCATTCCTGCCTTCCCTTTTGTTGGATCCTCTTCAGCAGCTCCCTTTCCCCCATCCCTCCGACCTCCCTTTCTGAAACGCCCATCATAAACAATCCTATTCGTGCGCCTTTACCTCCACGTACCATTCGGCTCATAACCTCCACACCCAATTTTTTTCCTAAGTTGGCTACACCTCTCCACCATTTAGATTTCTTACCTATCTCCTCTACACATGCTTTACCTACTCTTCCTACTATATCTTTCCCCTCTAATGTCCTGATGACAAAGTCTGTCATGACCTCAGCTTCTCTTTCCCAGAATGCACTCCAGGCTGTTTCACCATGTACTACGACATTTCTTACACTGGTCTCTACCCCCCATATCCATCTCCCAAACTTAGTCTGCAAAACCTCTAACTTCTTTCTCTCCTTAGCTGACCAACCAACTGCTGCAACCCCATACATTATCTTTCCTACTATAAAGCTTTTCAATACCTCCCTGCCCACGATAAAACGACTTCCCGATCTTTTTGCTCCATATTTTACCATGCCAGTTAAGCTTCCAACGTTAACCTCTAAATACCCATTCTTGACATCCTTCCGTTCCTGTATTACCAACCAGTTCCACAACTTTAGACTTCTCTTCATTCAGTTTCATTCCATATTCCTCTAACACCTTCAGTACATCCTCTAACACTGTTTTCGTATTATCTTCATTTTCCGCCGTCACTAGGATGTCGTCAGCATGAAGCATTCCTCCAAACCTCCACTCTTTCCTTCTATCTTCCCTACCCATTTGATTATGTACTTTCATCACTACCCCGGCTCGATGGTTATCCAGGACCGCTGCCACATCCCTACTGTATAAATTGAAGAAGATTGGAGATAAAGGACAACCCTGTCCAACTCCACTTGTGCACGTAACCCATTCTGTCTCCAACTCCCCCAACACAAATCTCACTCTGTTATTTTCACACACCTCCCTCAACACCCTTAAAATTCTTCCACCCATTCCCATTTTCTCTAACACTTCAAACAATTTACCTCTGTTCACCCTATCATATGCCTTTTCTAAGTCTAAGCCCGCTACCAATAATCTTTCACCTCTTGCCTTTGCAATTTCAACAACCCGCCCTAACATATAAAGGTTATCATCCCCACGCCTCCTTTTTCTAAACCCTCCCTGTGTTTCATTAATTATAAAATTACTTTCTGCCCATCTCTCCACTCGTTCTCCCAAAATAATCATCATTAGCTTATATAAAATGCTGCTAATTGCTACTGGTCGATAATTCTTAATTTTCCGTCTCTCCCCTCCTTTATAAATTAGGACGACCCAACTTTTCGGTACCTCACCTCCTTCTAATATTTTATTAAACCAATTTCTCACCATTTCTCTTCCTAGACATTTCAACGACTTCAACAACTCCCCAGTTACCCCCTCTTCATCCGCTGCTTTTCCTAGTTTAAGTTTTTTCAGTGCCCGTTCAAATTCATTCTTACTGATGTTTCCTTCATCCTCCATTTGGATACTTTTTTTTTCGATGTTCATCGTGGCTTCTCCCTCCGTGTTTAGAAACTTTCCCCATGTGTTGAGTATGCACTCTCCCATCTCCTCTTTTCCTTTCCAAACACCACCTTCTTCATCCACCAGATCCTCTACCTCCATTAATTTTTTCCCTTTCCCCATAAACTTATTCAACTCTCTGAACATATTTCTCTTTTTTTCATTCCCTCTTCCCATGTATTCCATTCTTCTTCTATTCCACTCTGCTATTTTCTTCGAAACCATTTCACTCGCTATCTGTTTTCGAAAGAGGTATTGCTCCCAAGCTTCTTTCGTCTTTGCTGCTCCTCTTCCAAGTTGCTTTTCTCTTCGCCTTTGCTCCCTACTCCATTCTTTCCTTTTCTTCACTGCTTCTTCCACCTCCACATCCCACCAATCTATGTGATGGTGTATTGGTTTCTCCACTTTGAATCTTCTTGCTACTCTTCTAATCAACTCTTCTATATTCTCCCCTTTGTTTTTATTTATTTCTGTTTCAACCTCCCCACCCCAGAGTTCTAAACTCTCCTCCTTAATGATCTTTTTCTTCTTTCTTTTTCTTTGATCTTTATTCTTGTGCCACTTCATCTTTACCGCCACCATACAATGATCACTTTCCACTACATCCCCAAGCTCACCAACCCACTCTTCTACCACTTCTTCCTTTCCTTCATCGTTTGTTAGTACCAAGTCTAACCCAAACTCTTTCTTGCCACATTTCCAAGTGGGAATGTTCATCCCTGTCCACTCACAATTCAAGATGCTCAGCTCTTCTTTTTCGACCATTTTCTTAACCATCAAACCGTTTGTGTTATCTACCCCATCAAATTCCATAAGATGTCCATTAAAATCCCCTCCTACCACAAGTCTATCTCCTGTCTTTTTTTGCTTCCCTTGCCAACCTAGCTATGCATGAAATTCTTTTTTCATTTGCAGCCTTATCCACCCCCTCGCATCTTTGATACACCACACACACCACCAGACCTGTTTCTCCATTCATCCTCAACACCTCTTTTGGTGTGAAATAATAAAGTTGGCCACCCCCTGGCTCGATAGACACAGTATAATGTGCTTCTTCAATCATGCTGGCAAATTTTTGACTTGAATTCTCGGCTTTCAGTTGTTGTTAGAGACCGACCGAAATTCGGTTCGGTTTCGCTTTCGGCGCCGAAATTGCCAATTTTCTTAGTTTCGGCAGCTTTTCGGTTTCGGCCGAATCTAATTTTACAATTTCGGCAATTTTTCGGTTTCGGCCGAAAATAATTTTGTAATTTCGGCTCAATTTCGGTTTCGGCCGAAATGGATCTCATATTTACCGAAAAACCGAAATTTTTATTTATTTATGTAGTTTATCTGATATATCTGTATTCTCAATCGAACTATTAAGTTCGGATTCGATTCTCTATTAGATATCTATTAGTTATCGTGGTTGATTGATTTATGGTTGTCATCAGACTAATTATTCGAATAACATATACAAGCATCTGGAACAACAATCATTTATTTGAAATTTAAGTAATTGGCATACGTTCAATGATGATATTTAACAAAACTTTTTTTAAGCAAATTCTATTTCTTAAAACATTTGTTTGAAAAAATGTTATTGTCAAAAGTAAGTATCTGTATATCCTCAATCGAACTTGAATTATTAAGTTTGGGTTCGATTCTCATCTCTATTAGATATCTATTAGATGTGATGGGAAAGTTAAATGCATCTTTGGCAATGATCCAGAGGGTCGATTTATTAGAGGTACACACACACACACACACACACACACACACACACACACACACACACACACACACACACACACACACACACACACACACACACACACACACACACACACACACACACACACACACACACACACACACACACACACACACACACACACACACACACACACACACACACACACACACACACACACACACACACACACAAACACACACACACACACACACACACCCAAATACACACACACACACACACATTATTCGAATAAGATATACAAGCATGTGGAATTCTAGATATCCATGCTTTGAAAAACACTATATATAAGTCGAAAGAACGAGAAGATTTGGCTTCGATTAATTAATTCAAAAATAAATTGTGAAAATGTCGTTGAATCCTATTTGGAAGTTTTTTACAAAATGTCAGTCTGACCAAAGCAAAGCTTGTCAACAACAATAAATTTTATTTTTTGGGTTAAAATATACGCTTGTTTGGATTTACTTATTAAACTGGCATTGTCATCGTTAAATACTATTTTTTAATTTGTAATAAAAGTTGGAAAAAATTTCGGTTTCGGCCAAAAATATAATTACAATTTCGGTCTAATTTCGGTTTCGGCCGAAAATTGATATTCAATTTCGGCTCAATTTCGGTTTCGGCCGAAAATGGGATTTTAATTTCGGCCTAATTTCGGTTTCGGCCGAAATAAAAATATCTGTTTTGGTCGGTCTCTAGTTGTTGTTTTTTTAAACATTTGCACTCAAAATTTACAGTTTTACAAAATCATCATCATCATCATCATCATCATCATCTAACTCGAGGTTTGCAGAAGATTGTCGCCACTGCTCCAGTGATCAGCAGCAGCAGCAGTTGCACGCAATCCACCTGCATATCTCTGTATGTCAACATTTGCTGGAGTCTTCTACGCTGCCCTTTTGCTCGTTGGAGGATTTAGGCATAACTTATAGATTTCTTAAAGTTTTAAAAAGTAAAAAGGTTCTAGCGAGGCTCGAACTCGCGATCTTCTGCGTGTAAAGCAGACGTGATAACCACTACACCATAGAACCGATACAAAATATTAATAAGATGTAGTGGTTAATCCAGATTTGACTACAGACTGTGTCTTTCTATATTTAGGTTTTCAATTTCAAAGAAACTTGCTTTATGTATACTCATGTATGTATTATAGAGTATAAAAATAATTTCAAACACAATAATTGTATTAATCTTTTTTAATTGAGCAAATAGTTTTTCAGATTATCAGTGAACACTGACAGCCATAAACCTCATCTAAAAAACAAAAAAAATCCTGAATTTAATTTTTGTTTAGTTTTCTTTTTCCCTTCTTTTTTTTACACAATTGTTACTATATGCTGCGTAAATGAAAAATTAAAAATAAACTTTTTAAAATGGCGCCCGTAATGACGGCCATTTAAGCCTCCGTAACTTATTATTTTTCACTGAAATAGCTATTTTTACCTCATGAAATGGTTTTTGAAAATAATTTAATTAATATTCAATTACTCTTTAACGTTAAAATTTTAATTATCTTTAAAAAAACCAGTATTGTAGAATGATCTAGATTAACAAGCAAAGCATGATTGTGTATCATCATTATGAGAAATCGGGACTAGAATGCTATTTTACTAGTTTAGAAGCTTCATGAAATAAATTATTAGACGATGCTTATCTCAAAATACTCTTCATTCAATGCATTCTTCAATTAGTATTATAAAAATATTACAAAAACTACTTTAAATTCGTGACACCTAATACTAGTATTATGAGAGTCGGGACATTGGTGTTCATGATACAAAATAAAATAAAATAAAATTTTAACGAAAAATAAACAAAAGAGCCTAATATTTAAAATTTATCTTTTCTTACCCATGATATGTATTCACACAAAAAATTATATTACTCACTTGTTGCTTAATAAATCGCGATGGTCAGCGAGACGCTAAAATCAGAACAGAAATTGTTGGAATGAACAAAATAGCCAAAAACTCATATAAATTGAGTATTCTAAAATCGAGAAAAGTAAAAACACGTTTTTAAATATTCCCATGAATGAATAAATCAAACTTGATAGAACTAACTAAAACATAAATGTAAATATTTAATATTTGAGATTTGTAGAAGAAATTCAAGACAAGCGTTGTTAGCCTATTTTCAATTTTCAAATAGCTAGAAAGTAAAATATCCTAGTATTTATTATGAATATTTTAGATGGATAATATTTTTATGTTCCTTTTCTTAAAAAATGCATCCAGTCTTGGATACGATTTTACATTCTTTATAATAACAAGTAAGACACTGCAAATCGTAAGTCTATAATCGATTCTGGATTAACCCATATATATGTTCCATCCAAATTCGGTCTCCCGTCCAAACTTTCATTGCGCATGCGAAATAGGACTATTTTTAGCTATTTGTAAAAAACTAGAATTTTAGTTTGAATTTGATAAAGGGATCTAGTGTTTTAATCTAACACCACCAAGTTACGTAGTTAAGGGGTGGAGCTTAAAGATTTTTTAACAAATAAAAGTAATTTTTAATAGTTATAAAAATAATTCACTTGAAGTTTATTTAAATATTTTAGAATGAAAATAAAATAGTTTGATAATTTAAATAGTATAGTCTATTAATTCGAGAAAATCGTTTTAGTTAAATATACAGAGACTCTTTGGTTATTATTTCTAATGCTAGTTAAGACGATAAGATGAATTTTAGTACTATTTTAGCGTTTAACGATGAGATGGCAATTCACTTTTTTCAGACTTATGGTATTTTACATTCGAATCGTTTATGCAGGAATGGACATAGTATGAAACTATGTGTTCCTTTGGAGGCATGGAGGTGCTTCAAAAGAAGTTGCAGGCAGAGAATAGGCCTAAGAAAAGGTGACATGGTTAGAGAAATATAGAATAGAGCTGAAAAAAGTTATTCTCTTCATTTATTGCTGGAGCAATAACTTAATTTCAGTGAAATTCTGTCAAAAAGAATTACTAATTTCACATTCCACGTTTATCTCCTGGAAAAGTGATATACGAGAAGTGTGTCTCTGGAGAATCTTTCAGACTCCATTGGTTGTTGGGGGCCCAGGTCTGCATGTCGAAATAGACGAGACTTTATTCTCCAAACGCAAGAACCACTAATAATAATAATTGTCATTTTTGTATAGCGCCCGGGCACGCAACTGAAGCGCTTTCACTGCGTCGTAATGCAATAAAGAAATAAAAATAATTATAATAGTAATGTTATGAAAAGGAGAGCAAAGAGTAGCATGGAGTATTTATTAAGAATGATAGGCTAAGTTAAAGTAATGAGTTTTCAGTTTGGCTTTGAAAGTCGAAAATTGGTTGATGCTTCGAAGTGCAGGTGGAAGGGCATTCCAAGTTGTTGGAGCTGCGTGACGGAAAGCTCTTTTTGAGATGTTGTTTGTAGTGGATTCTTGGTTGAGGAGAAGAGATGAAGATGAACGCAGTTGTTTGTTTGATGTTTTTTTAGTTATGAGTTTGCTGAGATATGACGGTATTGAGGTTTGAAGAATTTTGAATGTGGTGATGGCTATTTTAAAGGATATTCGAAAGTCTATAGGAAGCCAGTGGAGTTTTATAAGATTTTCCTTTGATGATTGAACAAGGTGATGGCCTGGGTAATCACAGTTGAGTGTGATTCTAGCCGCCTTGTTTAAAACTGATTGTAGACGATTTCTTTCTTGATTGGTGATATTATATAATAGCGAGTTACAGTAGTCAAGTCTGCTTAGTATTAGACATCGGGAAAGTGAGGCGGAGAGATCAGTAGTAATGAATGGGCGTATGTGTTTGATTGCTTTGAGATGATAGTGTGATGATTGGATGATAGATGTGATGTGGTTTTTGAAAGTGAGTTTGCTGTCTAGGGTGACTCCGAGTATTTTGAGAGTGTTATTGATGGGGATTTTATCTGAGTTGATGTTGACAGATGATATTGTGTTTAAACTATTTAATTGATAAGGGGTGCCTAGTTTTATTATTTCTGATTTAGTGGTGTTAAACTGGAGATAGTTATTGAAAAACCAAGTTTCCATGGTTTGTATGCAAGATGTGAGGTTACTAGTAGCTTGGTTGGATGTATTAGGTGTGATGAATTGAAGAAGTTGTATATCATCAGCATATTTATGGTAGGTTATGTTGAATTGGTTGACTATATTTGAGATAGGTGAGATGTATGTGGTGAAAAGAAGCGGTCCAAGAACAGAGCCTTGAGGAACGCCGTGTTGTATATTGGTTGGTGATGAGATGTGTGTACCTAATTTAACTTGATAATGTCTATTTTCTAAATAAGATGACAGCCAGTTTAAAGCTGTTCCATCAACTCAAAATTCTTTATGAAGTCTGTTTATGAGGATGGAATGGCTGATGGTGTCGAAGGCTGCTGATAGGTCGAGTGATGCGAGGAGGGTGGTATTTTTTGAGTCGCATCCGTTGAAAATGTGGTCAGTTAGATGGAGTAGGGCGGTTTCTGTAGAGTGGTAAGGTCTATAGGCTGATTGGTGACTGGGATAGTTTGGATTGGAGGTGATGTGAGGTTGTAGTTGTTTTAATACAGCCCTTTCCATAATTTTTGATATGGTGGACAGGTTGGAAATAGGTCGATAATTTGCTGGATTGGTTGTGTCGAGGTTGGCTTTCTTTAATATTGGTGTAATTTGGACTGCTTTGAAAGTAGATGGAAAACATCCTTCTTGGAAAGATAAGTTGACGAGCTGTGAGATGGCTTTTGACAATATTGAGCTACATTGTCTTATAACTTGGTGAGGAAAAGGATCTATGGGCGATGTCTTCGTGCATGTAGCATGAATGATTTGTAATATATCTTCAGGTGTTGTTGGTTTAAAGTTAGATATGGGGTCAATGATGTTTTTTCTATGAGTGTGTATGAACTGTTCGTTTTGAGGTTATGATAGGAGATTATCAATATTCTTATGAATATTTTCAATTTAGTTGCTGAAAAAGTTGTTGAAGATGGAAGCCATGTTTGTATTGCTTGAGTTGTTGGATGGATCATTTTTTTGCCGGTGTAATAGTTTATTTAGATTTTGCCATAGAGTACGTGGGTTATTGGATGAATCTATTTCCGTTTTAATTATTTCTATTCTTGGTTTAATAATTGCTTCTCTTGTTGATGCTTTAGCTTTATTATATAGTTGTTTATTAGAAGATGAAGGATTTTTGAAATAAGTTTTCTCAGCTTTCCTTCTGTGTCTTTTGGCTCTAATTGCCTCCAGTGAAATTTTGTGGCGATTTTGGTGTGATCGTCGTATGACTTTTGTTTGTAGTGGCGCATACTTACCTAATAGTTTGAGGATGACATTGTTTATGTGTTCGACGTATTGGTCTGTAGTGCAACTCTTGCAATCTAATATTGAAGATGATTTGAGGTCAATATTGAAATTGATCCAGTCTATTTTTTTGATCCTACGGTATTTAATTATGGTGCTGATAGGAATTGGCTTTATTAATGATAGGGTAGATGAAATGAGATGATGATCTGAAAATAGTGTTGGATGTATAGAATGATTAGTGATGAAACTAGATGCGTTGATGCAGGTTATGAGTAGGTCGAGTGTATTGCCGTTTTCGTGAGTTGGTGCGTTTATGTGCTGATATAGGTTGTATTCGTCGATGATATTTTGGAGCTTTTCATTATTAGTGTGGTAGAGTTAGAAGTATGAGGAGCGTTAAAATCTCCACACAGGATTAAATTAGAATTTAGGTAGTTAATGAATCGATAAGTTGGGAGAATTGTATGATGAAATTAGTGAGTGAGTTATTAGGTGGCCTATAAATAATGACTATGTGTAAAGGAGTTTGTGTATTAGTTAGTTTAATTATAAGATATTCATAATCTGGGGTTACTGCTGTTTTGACTACGATGCACTTTATGGTGGCCTTATGTATGAAGGCAAGGCCGCCTCCCCTTTTGCCTTCATAAGTGCCCCTGTGACTGTGTGTTACTGAATACTCTGGTGGTGCTGACTACTTCCACAGCAGTGGGTTTTTGGTGGTATTTGCAGGGAGACGAAAGAAGCATTCATGTATACAGTATACAGGTATCTGTAGCTCTCTTCCCACTTGCCTGTGGTTTTCTCTTTTCATTTGGAGGTCATGGCAGAGTCGGGGTTGAGCTGCAAAACCTTTCTGTCGTAATCAATAGCGAGTATGGAAGTTACAGAAGTACATATATGCAGGGTCTTCCATCTCCCATGGTGTGAAGGACTATGGAACAACTACATTATGTTCTATCCCCGAGTTACCTTTCCGAGCTCTCCATATCTGTTTCTTATTCTTTTTCCTCTTCCATCTTTTCAGGCTTGGCATCCTCATGACAGTGTGATTGGCCTCCGCAGCATCCTATTTCCATAGTCAGAAAGATAGAATATGAAAGTTACACTGACATGTCTTTAGAAACGTTCATAAGGTCTTTTTTTCACAATTGAGACAAAGATTTAAGCACCGATGAATTTAAGAAATCTAATTTCTAAAACACTTAGAAATTTATATTTAGATTCAAAATTTATATTCTAAATTTCATATTATATAAGAATTAACTTTGAATATGGGAAAAAAACTTGTTGAAACTAAATAAAACTAAGATAATTTAAAATAGCCGTAATCGTCGTAATAGCGTCCACCAGGGGCGGCGATCTGCGGAAAATCTTGGGGGGGTCCTCCCCAGGGTTGGAACCAAAGAATCGGTATCGACCAATACAGTACAAGCGATACTATTTAGTATTGTTTGCTGTAGTGCAAATTATTTTTGTATCAACTACTAATATTTGTATCACCAAACATTTAGAAAAAAAGTTTGATACTCAACAAAAATACTTTTCTATTGCCCCTTTGAGCGATTTGAAGAAAAACAATAGCGATTTCAGTACCTTTTATTATTTGTCATCTATATAAATTCAATCACAACTAGCCATCAACCCATCAAATAAACGTTATAACATCTTGTTTTCCATTCATTTCTGAGTCAAATAGTTTTAAAAATTACAAATAGATTTAAATTTGCCAAAGTTATAAACAAATTGGGAGATTTTTTTGGCCCACAGTGTATATTTAGATAACATAAAATACCCTCTCTGCCTGTTCTCCTGCCCTCTCCCCACAGCTCTTTTACTCCAATTTCCAAAAAGACTTCTTCGTAGGTCTGACTGACTAGCAAATTCTTCTGCTAACCTTTTTAATCCAGACTGTCAAGTATATCCTGATGTGCATGACAAACGGCCAGTGAATTCAAGCGAGGCTGTGTCATAGGTGTACGCAACTAAGTCTTAAGATGCCGCAAAGCACTAAAAGATTTTTCTGCAGTACATGACGTTATTGGACACACAAGCATCAACCTGATCAATCTTTTAACCTAAGATAACAGATATTTGACTTCCCTGATCATAGCTTGCATTACTTTTTGCGTTTGTGCTAAAATTCATTCTGGTCTTTAAACATAGTTAATTGTGGACAAAGACCAGTTTCATTTAACTCACGATACTGTTTGGTTCACTTCACCAGTTAGCAAAATTGTCTCTAGCTGCAAGTTTGAACGCAAACCAGGAGAATCTCGATTGAACCTTTTTGTGAGTTGCATCATTTGAAAGTCTATGACAGCGTAATATGCTGCTCGATAATGTTCCTCTGGTGTTATTGCTATATAAGCTGGGCTCAGCCCACAATACTTTTGTGGCGGCTTTTACACCCGAGGTACAGCAATCGGCTTGAGATTATATGCCAAAACCATACTGTTGACATTTCTGAAAATGGCATTAAACAGGTCATCTGATCGTAGGTGACGCAATTCTTGCACAACTGAATAAGTTGCTGCAACCATTCCACTGACCTTGGCACTTGCTAATTGCAACGACTTGATAACTGTTCCAGAAGTGAAAACACCAAAACAACTACCTTGAGGGCCAGTGCAGTAGTGCCCTGTTGAAAAAAGGCCTCAAGCCTTTACAGCTGTTTCATCAGCAGTACCAATGGAAGCAAATGATTCCAAGCTAACAAGTACCACTTCATAATGTTCAAGCATAGAAGACACTGTAGATACTCTGGTAAGCCATCTTGTAGGACAAATAAGTTTTATACTATACTTTTTATTCAATGGCTCATCAGGAAAGTCAATTATAAGAGATACTAAAGCATCACTAAACTGTTTGTTGACCTTTCCTGAACGATTGTAAAAAGCACCTAACTCTTGGACAAACTGAAGTGAAATGCTCAAAAAAGGATTTGCGGCAGCTGTGTGCTGGGCAACAAGATTTGCACACTGGGCAAAACAGTGGAAAAACATTGCAAGCGGATGCTCACTGCTGATAATAGCCTGACAACCATTATATCGGCCTTTCATGTTAGAAGCGCCGTCATAAGTCTGAGCTTTTAGTTTTTCTATAGGTAGCATAATTCTGATCAGAACATCTTTTACTACAGCAGATAATGTTTTTCCGATCGTGTCTGGTGGGCCGAATAAACCAATAAACGATTCATTAACATTCAGAGCTTCATAAAAAAACGAATGCATATCGATTTCTACATTAACCCATTGCAGTCTTGTGTGCCGTCAACCACAACACCAAATTGGCTTGATTCGGCATTAACAGTGCACACTGTGTTTCTAACGATAGAATGAGTTAAAAGCCTCAGCATTTCTTTTTTGGTAGTAATGTGATATGAAACTTGTAGGTTGATTTAACCAAAACTTTAGTTAATGTTTGAAGCCTTTTAAAATTCATTAACTTTGGTTCATCAAAAAAATTGAAAGGGTCGTTATTAAGGTGGACCTCAGAATCCCCCGATGAATATCGCCCATGCAAAATAAGTAGCACAATATGAATGATTTTTTTATAAAAATGTAAATCTGTCTCCTTGCATAAAGTGAACCGATATTTTCTGAAAATCATTCTGAATGTCTGCTTGCGAAAATTGAACAATCAGAAATTTAGTTTTTATAAATATAATTTATTAATTTAAATTTATAATTATTAAAAGAAGAGTAGGTGGATGAGTATTTGAGTAAGCAAAGAATAATTTTGCTTTAGGCAGCTATCACTATAACTACTCCTAACCAAAATATATTACTTATTAAAAATTCTGTTTCATGCTATGGTTGACGATTATGCTTGTATTAAGATAGGAGTTTAAATATTATTGTATTTGAAAAACTGAGAGGGGTCCATGTTGAGATGGAGCCAAGAACGCCCCTAGCTTCGCTGCCCACACATACTCACAATGTATTACTGTATTAGCATTTTGTATCCCATGGTTGACGATTAGGCTCGTATCAAAATGAGTTGAGAAATGTGTACTTTTAAAAGAGTGAGGGGGTTCTTGTAGAGGTGGACCCCAGGACCCCCTCAGGATTCCCGCCTACGCCATAGAGATATAAAAACTAGGTGAAGGAGTATTCAAGTAAGCAAAGAATATTTTTGTTTTAGACAGCTATCACTATAACTACACATACTCACAATGTATTACTGTATAAACATTTACTTTTATGCCATGGTTGACGAATATGCTCATATCCAAATAGAAATTTTTGAAAACAAAAATGGGAAAAAGTTGGGGGGTCCCTCTTAAGGTGGACCCCCCAACTAAAAAAAAGTGAGAGGGTCCTGACCCCAGGACCCCCCCCCCAGGATCGCCGCCCATGGCGTCTACCAAAGTTTTAGTTACTTATTCATTTAAGCTCCACCCCTTAACTACGTTGCTCACCCCAATTGTTTGTGGTGTTAGATTAAAACACTAGATCCACAAATTTATTAAAATTTTTTCCGAGTCGAATATTTAAATTTAAGCAATACTACCAAGACAATATGTAAAGAAAAAGGAGATAAAATTAAAAGATTTATTGAAAAAGGAGAAATTTTCTAAAATCTTCAATAAATGGGTTAAGAGCCGAGGGTTTCAGTTTATTTCCCATGCAGCTTTAGGACTTGAGGACGTACTTTGTCTACCCTCAAAATCTCAAGTAAGTCATTGTGATTTTATTATTTTTTTAAAATAATTTTTTAATGAATAAATATTTTTGCAGAATGGCAATGCCACAACCATAATCTCTTCCTGGAAGCCTATTGCTTTTGTTGAGGACTTTTTTGACATAATTCATGAAGTGCACATGAGTAAAGGTCATATGGGCATCAGAAAAACAGCTGATGAGGTGTCTAAATTGTATGACTGTGTGCCTAGATGTGCCATAGACAAATATGTTGCTCTTTGCCCTATATGTCACATGCGCAAGCCACAGACAACAAGAGCGCCATTGAAACCCATAATATCATCTGGATTCATGACGAGAAGGCAGGTACATGCACAACCCTATCAATCTTTCATTAATAATTTATGATTATTATAGGATTTAATGTAATTAACATGTCTAACCACTTTACATGCATTTGTTACAGATTGATCTGATAGACATGAGGCATGTTCGAGATGGGATGTACAGCTGGTTTGGGCACTACATGGACCACTGGTCCAAGTTCCACGTGCTTTTTGTCCTTTGTCATAAATCAGCAGCTGAAGTTGCCTTTAATCTTCAAAAACAGGTTTTCTTTTATCTAGGGACTCTAAAGATACTCCACTCAGATAATGGCCGTGAGTTCGTCAACTCAATTGTGACAGGCCTGTGTAGGGAATGACCTGGGGAAGTCACTATTGTGAATGGTCGTCCAAGGAATCCCTAGTGCAGGGTCTTGTGGAGCAGGGCAATGCGACAGTTGAAAAGATGTTAGGTGCTTGTTTTATTACTTCTGTCATTATTTTTTTACTAAATTTCTCACATTTATTTTTATTAAATTTCTGATAATTATTGGTATTACATTTTATATATAATTTTTATGACATTTTTTATATGCTTTTTATTACATTTTATATAATTTTATAGGATTACTTTGTTTTATTATTTCTGACTTTATAATTGTATATTTTTATTGATTTGTATTACATTTCTGATAATTATTGGTATTAAATATTGAAATTTGAATTACATTTCTGATAATTATTGTTATTAAATATTGAAATTTGAATTACAAAAAAACTAAAAGAATTATTGATTAGAATATAACTAGAATTATCAATTAGAATATAATTAGAATTATTGATTAGAATATAACTAGAATTATCAATTAGAATATAATTAGAATTATTGATTAGAATATAACTAGAATTATCAATTAGAATATAATTAGAATTATTGATTAGAATATAACTAGAATTATCAATTAGAATATAATTAGAATTATTGATTAGAATATAATTAGAATGATTGATTAGAATATAATTAGAATTATTAATTAGAATATAATTAGAATTATTAATTAGAATATAATTAGAATATAATTAGAATATAATTAGAATATAATTAGAATATAATTAGAATATAATTAGAATATAATTAGAATATAATTAGAATATAATTAGAATATAATTAGAATATAGTTAGAATATAATTAGAATATAATTAGAATATAATTAGAATATAATTAGAATATAATTAGAATATAATTAGAATATAATTAGAATATAATTAGAATATAATTAGAATATAATTAGAATAAAATTAGAATATAATTAGAATATAATTAGAATAAAATTAGAATATAATTAGAATATAATTAGAATATAATTAGAATATAACTAGAATATAATTAGAATATAATTAGAATATAATTTGACTATAATTAGAATACAATTAAAATATAATTAGACTATAATTAGAATATAATTAGAATATAATTAGAATGTAATTAGAATATAATTAGAATATAATTAGAATATAATTAGAATATAATTAGAATATAATTAGAATATAATTTGACTATAATTAGAATACAATTAAAATATAATTAGACTATAATTATAATATAATTAGAATATAATAAGAATGTAATTAGAATATAATTAGAATATAATTAGAATATAATTAGAATATAATTAAAATATAATTAGAATATAATTAGAATATAATTAAAATATAATTAAAATATAATTAGAATATAATTAGAATATAATTAGAATATAATTAGAATATAATTAGAATATAATTAGAATATAATTAGAATATAATTAGAATATAATTAGAATATAATTAGAATATAATTAGAATATAATTAGAATATAATTAGAATATAATTAGAATATAATTAGAATATAATTAGAATATAATTAGAATATAATTAGAATATAATTAGAATATAATTAGAATTATTAATTAAAATATAATAAGAATTATTACTTAGAATATAATTTAAATTATAAATTAGATTAAAATTAGATTTTAAATTTTAACATTTAAATAATTATTTTTAGTTTGAAAATTCTATTATTTTTTTTTATTTATTATAAATTAGAATTTTAAATATTTAAAAAACTTTAGGTTTAGATAGACCCTCATTATTTATGTGAATTCGCAAATTCTAGTTTGGTACAAATAGCTAAAAATAGTCCGATTTCGCATGCGCAATGAAAGTTTGGACGGGAGACCGAATTTGGATGGAACATATATATCATGGGCGGCGATCCTGGGGGGGTCCTGGGGTCAGGACCCCCCCACTTTTTTTAACAATTTTTTTCTATATCAATTTTATATGAGCATAATCGTCAACCATGGAATAAAATTGTTTCATGCAGTAATAAATTGTGAGTATGTATGGGCAGCGATGCTATTGTGGTCCTGGGGTCCATCTTAACTCTCAATTTTTCAAATGAAATAATTTCTCAACTCATATTTTAATACAAGCATGATCGTCAACCATAGCATAAAACAGAATTTTCTTCAGTAATATATTTTGTGTAGGCGTAGTTATGATAGCTGCCTGAAGCTAAATTATGGTTTGCTTACTCAAATACTTTTTCACCTATTTTTTTTTGTATTTATGGATATAAATTAATATATTATATTTTATAGAAATAATTTTCTGATTTTTCAATTTTCGCAAGCAGACATTCAACGACGCTTTTCAGAAAATATCGGTTCACTTTTTGCAAGCAGACGGATTCAAATTGTTTCTAAAATTTCGTTTATACTGTTTTATCTGTTTTATCATGGATAAATATCTTACTAAAACTAAAAAAAGTGTTTATGCACTGATTCCTTTGAACTCGAACATGAGGTTACACTTTCAGTTCATCAGTTTTCAAGCTTTGTAAGTAAGAAATAACTATAAAAAACTTTTTTTAATTTTTTTAATATTTACTAATGTTTGGATACAGGGTAAATCAACAGAAACATCTAATTATCAAAGTAGCAGAAGTACTTCAGAAAAAGTTGAATGTCCAACTACAGCAGTCAACACACAGTCATCTACAAATATTCAAGAAAATACTGTCTTTGATGCTCCTATTCAGCCATTATCTGTAATGCATCTTTTAAAACAGGAAATACTTGTTGGAAAGAGAAAGAAAATTCTCACACTCCAATCGGCATGGTTTAAGCGCTTTCATTGGCTCCATGTAACCGAGATAAACAAAATTTTATGCTTCCATTGTTCAAAAGCTAAAAGCCTGCCTTTATTATCATTAACCACACAAAATGAAGACGCCTTCATAGACAATGGTTTTGTTAACTGGAAAAAAGCAATTGAAAAATTTGAAAAGCATGAAAAATCAGCATGCCACTCTCACGCTGTATTCCAACTTCAACAATTAAAGAAACCTTCTATTTGTGCACAGCTTTCCAAGCAAAAGCTCACTGAGCAAGCAGGTAATCGTAGTTGTCTTTTGCAGCTTTTTTCCGTTATACGCTTTTTTGCACGCCAGGCTTTACCATTTCGAGGGCATATTGAAAAGAATGGCAATTATAATCAATTACTGGCTTTGCTAGCTGAAAGACATAATAAACTAAAGTTGTGGTTAAATCAAACTACAAGTTTCATATCGCATGACTGTCAAAATGAAATGCTGATGCTTTTAGCTCATTCTATCGTTAAAAACAAAGTGTGCACTGTTAATGCCGAATCATGCCAGTTTGGTGTTGTGGTTGACGGCACACAAGACTGCAATGGGTTAGAGCAGGAATCGATATGCATTCGTTTTGTTGATGAAGCTCTAAATGTTAATGAACAGTTTATTGGTTTATTCAGCCCACCAGACACGACCGGAAAAACATTATCTGTTATAGTAAAAGATGTTCTGATCAGAATTATGCTACCCATAGAAAACCTCAGAGCACAGACTTATGACGGCGCTGCTAACATGAGCGGCCGATATAAAGGTTGTCAGGCTTTTATCAGCAGTGAGCATCCGCGTGCATTGTTTTTCCACTGTTCTGCACACTGTGCAAATCTTGTTGCCCAGCATACAGCTGCCGCAAATCCCTTTGTGAGCAATTCACTTCAGTTTGTCCAAGAGTTAGGTGCCTTGTACAATCGTTCAGGGAAGTTCAAGAAGCAATTTAGTGATGCTTTAGTGTCTCTTATAATTGACTTGCCTGATGAGCCACTGAATAATAAGTATAGTATAAAACCTCTTTGTCCTACAAGATGGCTGACCAGAGTATCTGCAGTGTCTTCTGTGCTTGAATATTATGAAATAATACTTGTTAGCTTGGAATCATAAGCTTCTAATGGTACTGCTGATGAAACAGCTGTAAAGGCTCGAGGTCTTTTTTATCACCTTCAACAGGGCACTACTGCACTGGCCCTCAAGGTAGTTGTTTTAGTGTTTTCACTTCTGGAACAGTTAAACAAGTCGTTGCAGTCAGCAAGTGCCACGGTCAGTGGAATGGTTGCAGCGACTGATTCAGTTGTGCAAGAACTGCGTCGCCTACGAGCAGATGAACAGTTTAACGCCATTTTCAGAGATGTCAACAGAATGGTTTTGGCATATGATCTCGAGCCGATTGCTGTACCTTGGGTGCGAAAGCCGCCCCAAAAGTATTGTGGGGTTAGCCCAGCTTATGTAGCAACAACACCAGAGGAGCATTATTGAGCAGCTTATCACGCTGTTATAGACATTGCAATCATGCAACTCACAGAAAGGTTCAATCGAGATTCTCTTGGTTTGCGTTCATACTTGCAGCTGGAGAAAATGTTGCTAACTGGTGAAGTGAACCATGATATTTGCAAGCAGTATCGTGATTTAAATGCAAATAGTCTTTGTTCACAGTTAGCTATGTTTAAAGACCAGAACGAATACAGAACTTTATCCCAAGTGAAACAAATAATGCAAGCTATGATCCCGGAAGTCAGACATCTCTTTCCTCAGGTTGAAAGATTGATCAGGTTGATGCTTGTTTGTCCAACAACGTCCTGTACTGCAGAAAGATCTTTTAGTGCTTTGCGGCGTCTTAAGACTTGGTTGCGTGCAACTATGACACAGCCTCGCTTGAATTCACTGGCCGTTTGTCATGCACATCAGGATTTACTTGACAGTATAGATTTAAAAAAGCTAGTAGAAGAATTTGCTAGTCGGTCAGACATTCGAAGGGGTCTTTTTGGAAACTGGAGTTAGCGAGCTGTAGGGAGAAGATAGGAGAACAGACAGAGAAGGTATTCTATGTTATCTGAATATACACAGTGGGCCAAAATAATTTCCCAATGTATATTTGTTTATAAATTTGGCAAATTTAAATCTATTTGAAATTTTTTATAAACTATTTGACTCAGAAATGAATGAAAAACAAGATGTTATAAAATGTATTTAGATTCTTTTAATGTGCATTCTTTTCACCTAGTGAAACTAAAACAAGTTTGAAAACAGCGAAAACTGTATTATAAAACACAAACATATTTCGATATTTTCACATTTGTTTCAACTTAAATCTTGTTCCTTATTCATTTCTGAGTCAAACTGTGAAAAAATTGAAACTCGCTTTACATTTGCCAAAGTTATATACAAATATATAGCGGTATGTTTTTTTGACCCAGCGTAAATATTTATCTGTCTGTTTGACTGGCTAACCCAATAAAATGTTTATTTATCGTTAGAGTTTCATTAACAAAAGGAATACAGATTTATGCCTGGTCTACCTAGTTAGTTATGCTATATATTTATGTTATATTGATATTCTAATTTTTAGTGACTTGACATTTATATATACTTCTGTAATATGATGACTGTAAAAAAAGATTGTCCGGACATTTAATTATTATTCATTTATTGTTACATTTGACACTATTGAAAGGAATTTCACTATTTTATTGGAACATAGGCATATGGATACAAATCTGCGCACATTTTTTAAATAGTTATTTTAATGTTATGCAAATTTATTTTTTTTAGAAAAAGAACTGATAAATAGATTTTTCAAAATAATAAAAGGATTTGTGGAAACTTTTTTTTAGTCGTTCATAAAATCATTGAAAAAAAAGTAAATGAATGAAAAAACATAATAATAACATTAATTGAATCTATAGCACGCAGTGCAAAACTTAATTTTTTTTCTCAAATCGCTAAAAACTTTAAAAGAAAGTTAAATTTTTCTTCAAACTCGTGGACCGTGGTTATATTTTTAGAGTGGGGGTTTGGATATTAGTAGGGTTGATGGCTAGTTGTAATTGAAATTATATAGATGACCAATAATAAAAGCTATTAAAATCGTTTTTTTCTTAAAATCGCTTAAAATGGCAATAGAAAAATATTTTTTATTAAGTATCGAATATTTTTTAATGGTTGGCCATACAAATATTAGTAGTTGATACAAAAATAATTCGCAATACAGCAACCAATACTAAATAGTATCGCTGTCACTGAATTGGTCGATACCAGTTCTTTGATTCTAACCCTGGGGTGGACCCCCCCCCCAAGATTTTCTACAGATCGCTGCCCTTGATATATATTGTTAGTTATAACACCAAATCGTACCTTCTTTTCATCTTTATGCTTGAAACGGGTCTTCTATATTTCTGAAAAATTCAGGTTCATTTTTAAATATTTAGCTTTCAAAATTAAATATGTAAAAAAAAATTTATCAGTAAGATAAAGCCATATAAAAAAATATAGTGGAAAAATCATTTGAAACTATTTAATTTTTTAACTAATAAACCTATTTTAAATCGGTAGAATAGGGTCAAATTTATAAGAAAACTCTTTTTAAATTATTAAATTTAAAAAAAACTCAGTATTGAATAATCATAAAAAATTTGAAAAAAACTCATCAAAACTCATCTGTATTCTTAAAATATAAGGTTTATTATTTTATTTTTTATAAACATGAATTTGTTCAAACAGCAAAAAAATCAATAAAATCAATCATGTTACTATGTTCTATGTTCAAGATGGCAGACATTCTAGCGCGTGAAGTTTCAAAAGTTTGTTCTGTTGTTTGAAGGATTGTTTTGTGAGAGGTTGTTTGAGAATTGGTTTGATAAAAGCAGTTTTCTAAAGACTTTTGTAATAAAGTTTTGTTTGTGAACTATTTTCAATAATAAGTTTAGTTAATTAGGTTGAACTTTGCACCTTCACCTGTATTAACAAGAGGGATAAGTTGTAGAGGTTAAAAGTGAATTTTTATAACGTAATTGGAAAAAAATGGGAAGTAAAGGAAAAAAAATGGATAAAGAGAAAAAGTGGGAGGGGTTTGAAAAGGTCTTCATCCAATGCGAAGGGGAGGAATGTGAGGCATGGCAGGCGCTGAGGGTGAGAAAGGAGAGAGCGAAGGATGAAAGAAGTTTCCTGTGTGGAATGTGTATGGTGAAGGTGATCGAAGAGGTGAAGAGAGAAAATGTGAAGTTGAAAAAAATCGATAGAGGCGGAAAACAAGGTGAGAAGTATGGAGCTGGAAATAAAAGAATACCAAAAAAATGAAGAAGAAAAAAAATAAAGTATGCAGATGTGTTGAAAAAAAATTTGAGGAAAGAAGTGAAAAAAGATAATGAGAGACAAAGATCGCAGGTAGAAGAGGAGCTGAGAAGCAACCTGATGAAAGAGGTGAAGACGGAGGTAGTGAAAAGTCAGAAGGAGGAGACAAGGAAAAAGAGAATAATTATGTTCGGGTTGAAGAAAAAAGGAGAAGGGGATGATGTCAAGGTGAGAGAGATAATCAGAGTCATTACTCAGGAGGCAATAGAGCCCGTGTTGGTGGAGAGAATGAGAGAGAAAGAGGGCATGGAAGGTAGGTGCAGGCCTGTGATAATTGAATTCAGGTCAGAGGCAGATAAATGGAGGGTAATGGGAATGAAGATGCTGCTAAAGAAGGATGAGAGATACAAAAGAGTTTTTTTTAGAGATGGATCTCCCTTCGGAAGGGAGAGAGGAGGAAAGAAGAAAACAATGGGAGAAAAGACAGAAGAAGATAGAACAACTGAAGAGAGCGTTGATAGAAAAAAGAGCAATAGAGTTGAAGAATGTGGGCCGAAGAAAGAATGTAGAAGAGGACAACTATGGAAAAAAGGGAGACGAAGTGGAGGTGGAAGAAAAGAATTAAGTTCCGTAAGGGGAGGTAGAGAAGGGAGAGGAGAAATCAAAGTGGTCTTCAAGAATGCAAGGAAACTGAGAAATATAGGGAAACAACGAGAAGCAGTTGAATTCATAAGAAATAATGATATAGATATCTGTGGACTATGCGAGACAAACCTAAACGAGGATCAGATGGTGGATGGACAAGGCTTTTTAGAATCGTTTGGTGTGGGGAGGAAAATGGAAGAAGGGAAATGTGGTGGTGTGGGGTTTTTAGTGAAGAAGGAATTAAAAGCAGAGGTAGTGAACAAATACCAAGAAGAAGATTTGCTGGTGTTGAGGATGAATGGAGAAACAGGTCTGGTGGTGTGTGTGGTGTATCAAAGATGCGAGGGGGTATATAAGGCTGCAAAGAAAAGAAGAATTTCGGGCATAGCTAGGTTGGCAAGGAAAGCAAAAAAGACAGGAGATAGACTGGTGGTAGGAGGGGCTTTCAATGGACATCTTATGGAATTGGATGGGGTAGATAACACAAACGGTTTGATGGTTAAGAAAATGGTCGAAGAAGAAGAGCTGAGCATCTTGAATTGTGAGTGGCCAGAGATGAACATTCCCACTTGGAAATGTGGCAAGAAAGAGTTTGGGTTAGACTTGGTACTAACAAACGATAAAGGAAAGGAAGAAGTGGTAGAAGGGTGGGTTGGTGAGCTTGGGGATGTAGTGGAAAGTGATCATTGTATGGTGGCGGTAAAGTTGAAGTGGCACAAGAATAAAGATCAAAGAAAAAAAAAGAAGAAAAAGATCATTAAGGAGAAGAGTTTAGAACTCTGGGGTGGGGAGGTTGAAACAGAAATAAATAAAAACAAAGGGGAGAATATAGAAGAGTTGATTAGAAGAGTAGCAAGAAGATTCGAAGTGGAGAAACCAAGACACCATCACATAGATTGGTGGGATGTGGAGGTGGAAGAAGCCGTGAAGAGAAGGAAAGAATGGAGTAGGGAGCATAGGCGAAGAGAAAAGCAACTTGGAAGAGGAGCAGCAAAGACGAAAGAAGCTTGGGAGCAATACCTCTTTCGAAAACAGATAGCGAGTGAAATGGTTTCGAAGAAAATAACAGAGTGGAATAGAAGAAGAATGGAATGCATGGGAAGAGGGAATGAAAAAAAGAGAAATATGTTCAGAGAGTTGAATAAGTTTATGGGGAAAGGGAAAAAATTAATGGAGGTAGAGGATCTGGTGGATGAAGAGGGTGTTGTTTGGAAAGGAAAAGAGGAGATGGGAGAGTGCATACTCAACACATGGGGAAAGTTTCTAAATACGGAGGGAGAAGCCACGATGAACATCGAAAAAGAAAGTATCCAAATGGAGGATGAAGGAAGCACCAGTAAGAATGAATTTGAAGAGGCACTGAAAAAACTTAAACTAGGAAAAGCAGCGGATGAAGAGGGGGTAACTGGGGAGTTGTTGAAGTCGTTGAAATGTAGAGGAAGAGAAGAGGTGAGAAATTGGTTTAATAAAATATTAGAAGGAGGTGAGGTACCAAAAAGTTGGAGGTATAGTCGGGTCGTCCTAATTCATAAAGGAGGGGAGAGACGGAAAATTAAGAATTATCGACCGGTAGCAATTAGCAGAATTTTATATAAGCTAATGATAATTATTTTGAGAGAACGAGTGGAGAGATGGGCAGAAAGTAATTGTATAAGTAATGAAACACAGGGAGGGTTTAGAAGAGGGAGGCGTGGGGATGATAACCTCTATATGTTAGGGCGGGTTGTTGAAATTGCAAAGGCAAGAGGTGAAAGACTATTGGTAGCGGGCTTAGACTTAGAAAAGGCATATTATAGGGTGAACAGAGGTAAATTGTTTGAAGTGTTAGAGAAAATGGAAATGGGTGGAAGAATTTTAAGGGTGTTGAGGGAGGTGTATGAAAATAACAGAGTGAGATTTGTGTTGGGGGACTTGGAGACAGAATGGGTTACGTGCACAAGTGGAGTTAGACAGGGTTGTCCTTTATCTCCAATCCTCTTCAATCTATACAGTAGAGATGTGGCAGCGGTCCTGGATAACCATCGAGCCGGGGTAGTGATGAAAGTACACAATCAAATGGGTAGGGAAGATAGTAGGAAAGAGTGGAGGTTTGGAGGAATGCTCTATGCTGACGACATCCTAGTGACGGCGGAAAATGAAGATAATACGAAAATAGTGTTAGAGGATGTACTGAAGGTGTTAGAGGAATATGGAATGAAACTGAATGAAGAGAAATCTAAAGTTGTGGAACTGGTTGGTAATACAGGTATGGAAGGATGTCAAGAATGGGTAATTAGAGGTAGGACCATACGAAAATGTGATGAGGTAAGGTATTTAGGATTAAAGCTTAAAGGGGGGAAAAAAGGGGGGCTTTATCAATTTGGTGAAATGATGAGAAACGTTGGAAGCCTAACCGGCATGGTAAAATATGGAGCAAAAAGATCGGGAAGTCGTTTTATCATGGGCAGGGAGGCATGGAAAAGCTTGGTTGTAGGAAAGATAATGTATGGGGTTGCAGCAGTTGGTTGGTCAGCTAAGGAGAGAAAGAAGTTAGAGGTTTTGCAGACTAAGTTTGGGAGATGGATATGGGGGGTAGAAAATAGCGTAAGAAATGTCGTAGTACATGGTGAAACAGCCTGGAGTACATTCTGGGAAAGAAAGGCTAAGGTCATGACAGACTTTGTGATTAGGACATTAGAGGGGAAAGATATAGTAGGAAGAGTAGGTAGAGCATGTGTAGAGGAGATAGGTGAGAAATCTAAATGGTGGAGAGGTGTAGCCAACTTAGGAAAAAAATTGGATGTAGAGGTTATGAGCAGAATGGTACGTGGAGGAAAAGGCGCACGAGCAAGAGTGTTTATGATGGGCGTTTCAGAAAGAGAGGTCGGAGGGATGGGGGAAAGGGAGCTGGTGAAGAGGATCCAACAAAAGGGAAAGGAGGAATGGGGAAATAAGATACAAGAAAGTGAAAGATTGAGAAGATACCGTGAGGAGAAGTCAGAAATCAGGAAGTTGGAAAAATATGTAGATGGTTCAGATGGAGCGAAAGTTAGGATGATGTGTAGGGGGGATAGCTTGACGGTAAGGAATAATGAAATTGTGCGCTGGAAGTATGAGAAGGAGGATAGGAAGTGTGTTTGTGGGGAGGAAGAGAATGAGAGGCACGTTTTGCTAGAGTGTGGGTTGTATGAAGAGTGGAGAGAAGAATGGCTGACGGTTTGGAGAAGGGAGCGTGAAAAACAGGATCCGATGGAAGGGGTCCTTGGTTACCAGGAAGAGGATCGGAGGATGGAAGAAGTGGTGCTGAGAAGTGTGGGAGCAATCTGGAGACAGAGGGAGAGGAGAGAAAGGGGGAGATGAAGAAAAAGATTTGAAGTGTCCAGACAAAGGCACTATAAAGACTACTACTACTACTCAGCTAGGACAAAAGTTTTTTCACAAAACTTATTTATTCCATATTCAAATAGTTAACAAGATAAAGTTTAAAAATTTTTTAAACATTTTAAATTTTATTTAATTTTAATAATGTTTATATATTTTAACAATAATTTTTTTTATTAGTCCGTTTCAAAAATGTTTTTTTTAATATTAGTCCGTTTCACAGTGAAAGGACCTTAAAGATTATTGTAATTTAGTCCATATGTGTTTGGGCTTTTCGGCAGTGGGCATTAGGCATAAACACCTATATTGTTCAGCTCAATATTTCGCTTAACTTAAAGTTTAACGGACCCAGCTCGAAGTGGAAGGAAGTTCTTGAGCGGCATCCCCCAGGAGTCCGTTCTAGAACCACTACTCTTCGTCATATACATTAACGATCTACCAGAATTTGTGAAGTCTAACATTATGCTCTATGCTGATGACACAAAAGTCCATAGAAAAAACTAGAGCCAATCGGATAGATGCATATTCCAGAGAGACATTGAAGAGCTGCAAGAATGGTCAAACAAATGGCTCTTACATTTTCATGCAGACAAATGCAAGACAATGCCATTGAAGGGCAGAATGACAACACCAGTTTATAAAAATACAATTAAAGACTGAAACACCAACGAGCTACAACAGGTAAACAAAGAGAAAGACCTAGGAGTAATTTTCGACAAGGGTCTGAACTTTAAAGAAGAAATCACCACCAGGGTCAACAAAGCCAATGGAATAATGGGCATTATTCGTAGAACATTCTCTTAGCTTAACAAAAAAACTCTAGTTCTGTTGAACAAAGCAATGGTGCGTCCGCATCTGGAGTATAGAGCGGCAATCTGGAATCCATTCTACAAAAAAGAGAAGGCATATCTGGAGAAAGTGCAACAAAACTAATACCTGAAATAAGAAATATATCTTATCAAGACCCAGTGCCCCCCCCAGACCTATTCGAAGGGTCTCACAATTTTTCAAAAAACGAAGAGTTTTTTTGGTGGAGGGGGGATAATGAAGGGGATAATGAATTTTTCAATATGCCATAGGACAATGATATTTGCTCTGGATGGCCATCGGGTCTTTATCTCACGAAACATTTCATATATCAACACAGAACATAGAGATCCCACCAAAATAACACTAACATGTCACAAATTCTGAGAAAAAATAGAGCACCACTAGACCTTAACTACACTTTTAAATCTTTACACTTTTCCTATGTAAATTTTTCTAGCCATGACACAGTATATAATGAACAACGCAGATAGACAAAATAACTCCCGAGCTTTCCGAATTATCCAGCCTTCATGGAAAGAATGCTGAAACTGTGCAAAGACAGGTCAAAATCTTATCAACAAGTTCACGTGCGGATTAGAGGTCGGACATGAACGATTTATCATTCCCGGTCCCGTCCCGTTCCTGAAGGGCCATCAGAATTTTGATTCCCGTCACATCCCGTTCCCGAAACTTTTTTGTTTTTTATTCATTTTCGCTGCCGTTTTCACTGGTCCCAAACTTGCTAGTCCTAACATTTCTTAAAATGTATGATTTGGAAGTTAGAGAATATTTCATTTAATAAAATTAAAAAACACGAATTAAATTTCAAATATTTATTGAAATGAAAGTATTGAAGTTAGTCATTCTTTTTGAGTAATTCAATCAAGTCTTTTCAGACGGGTTAAACCGTCAAAAGTTTCAGCTTTCAAATTAAATGATTTTGGTTCTGAGGTTAAACGACCACATGTGGAAAAATTCCGTTCACAGGGAATATAACTTGCAGATATACAAAAAAAAATTTTTGGCTACTTCTTGTAGTATTTTAAAATTGCTCATTTTAATCCAATAAAATAAAACATCTTTATAATCTTCAATTTTGTTGGGACGTAATTGTGAATATTTGTACAATTCATCCTCTTCTGAACTTTTTTCTTCGTTCATTATTATTAATTTTTCAATAATGTTTGAATAATGTTTAATCTCAACAGCTGCAAATATAAAATCATTCTAATAATTTGATAGTATAATAATTTTATTATAGTTTTTACGTTATAAAAAAACATAATAGGTCTAAATAACCATCTTTTTTTTTCTCAACGGCACTGCAGCTTGGCCTGGCTGTACAAAATAGAATTAAGTTTTCTCTAATGAAAGTCTTGGTATTTATTTTTTTTAATCCCAAACGTTTTTCTTATTATTCTTTCATACTGGGGATGCAACAGACATGCTGCCATATGAATAAGATCAATGGGTATCTTTTCTTTTGTCGAAATGATCAACTGAGCAATCATTTGGAAATTAATCATTCAAATTCAAAGTACTACTCTATAAAATAAAAATAATATAACTGACCAGTTTGATTTCATCTGACAAGTTTTCATTATCACCCATTTGTTCTAATCTCTCTAATAGTTGGACTCGCCATAACAACTTCGAATGTAGTGTTGGAGATTTTAACATTGGCAATGGTGGCTTCGTTATACATTTCTATTGCATTTAATACTTATTTTAAGTACGGAGTATCTATGAAATAGAGATTTCCATACTTAGAAGTCTGCAGAAAAATCTATGTTGAAAAATCCACTTCCAATAACTTTTATTCCCGTTTTTCTCGTTCCCGATTTGAATGTTGATTCCCGTTCCCGTTCCGAAAACCTATTCCTGGTTCCCGACTTTTCCCGTCCGAAATTTATTTTCATTCCCGATCCCGCGGATCCTCGGTCAGTTCGAGTACCCATCCGATCTCTAGTGCGGATCAGTCTGATCTCATTGCATGAATCGAACTGCAAGAACCCTTTTGAGCCACAAGCCTTCAGCCCGAGTTGCACTATATGCTCGATGTTGCTCTGACTCTGCCAGTTACTTCATAAGATGCAGAAAGATCATTTTCTAAACTTCGGCTTATTAAAATTCATCTTAGGACGACTCGTCGTTTGCATAGCTTGTTTGAGAATATCTGCTACCAAAACAGCTACTGCACTTTTCCAGTTAATGAAATGGTGAAAAGATTTTCACAAACTGATCGAAAAATTGTTTTTTAACCGAGAACACATCAAAATTTAGTTCAAACTAATTATTTAAAAAAATTATATACTTATTTTTTCACTTTTTATCTTAGTTTTAAAAATGATGACGTAACTCTAAGAATACTTTGCAACTTAGTTTGTAGTTTCTCTTTTGTATCATTAATCTGGTCTAAGATCATCTAATCTGGTCTAAGATCATCTACCTTTACGCGTTCTTTTCGTTTTCCAGTTAAACACTCTTTTGCTAAGCGTTCTTTTTCTTACTGTGGTCCTCTTTTATGGAATTCTTTACCTTCTTCTTTAACTTCAACTAAGTCACTCATAACTTTCGTCGAGGCCTGAAGACGTACTTGTTCGGGACGTGATGGCTGAGCGCTTTTGTTCACTTAGTAAAGGGCGCTATACAAATCATTAGTGATTGATTGATTGATTGATTAATAAAATATCTAAATTCTTTATCAATCATAATTGGTATTTTTTATTTAGACCATTTACCGCCACTACCGGAAAAAAAGTTAACATGAATTTTACATTTAGACTTGCATTATATGGTTATAATAATAACTCAAACAAATATCTAAACAATTATTTCATAAGTTTTAATGGGGTAAAATTTTGCGAAAACGCAACGTGAGCGGGAAGTGTGCAATAAGAAATCATAAATTGATTCAAACGACATTTATTAAAACAGAAATAATATTCAATTGCAAATAGGTCGATAAAATTATAAGTTCCAATTATTATTTTAATTACAGCAAAGCATATTATTTAACGTGAATTACAACAGCACACTCATAAACTGTCGTGCTGTTGCAAAGACG
>OX030959.1:10123753-10128753 GCA_943735955.1 Piscicola geometra | reverse complement strand
AGAGACATGAGTATCATCATCATCACCGTCTCCGCGAGGATCATCATCATCACCGACAAGGTCGCTAGTGACGCTATCGTCTGAATCTTCGTGCTTGATTGGAGAAGGAAGAAAGCTGATGTCGTCATCGTTGTTGTTGTTTTTGTTGTTGTTGTTGTTGTTGTTGTCGTTGTTGTTTTTGTTGTTGTTGTTGTTGTTGTTGTTGTTGTTGTGGTGCTTTTTGTTGTTCGTTGTGTTGAGTTTAGTAGAGCAGATAGAGTTGTGCTTGGGAGTAGAGTGTTTGTTGGCAGAGTTGTCTTGGTGGTGTTGTTGTGGTTGTTGCCTGTGGTGTGCTGGGTACAATTGTTGTTGGTGGTGTTGTTGTTGTTGTTGATGTTGTTGTTGGTAGTGGGGCGGAGAGAGCGATGTGTTGTTGGAGTCATTCTGATAAAGGAAAGAAGCTTTGCGGAAAGGCTTTGAGAAGAGTTTTCTATTGTTGTATTTGTTGTTGTTGTTGTCGTTGTTGTTGTTGTTGTTGCTGTCGCCAAGCCTCAACGAAGAAACTCCTTCATCTGCTGAAGAGCTCACTTGAGTGTCGTCTATGTTGTGGTTGTTGTGGTTGTTGTTGTTGTGTTTGTTGTGGTTGTTGTTGTTGTGGTTGTTGTTGTTGTGGTTGTTGTTGTTGTGGTTGTTGTTGGGAGGGTTGGTGGTGTTGTTGGAAGGGCTGGTGGTGTTGTTGGGCTCGAAGCCACTGTCACTCCTGAAGGAAGATGAGGCAGTTGTCGTGGTTGCCATGCTGCTAGCTGTGGGAGGAGTGAGGGAAGAGGAGTGAGGGAAGGGAGTGGAGAAGTGAGGAAGGAGGAGTGAGGAAGGAGGAGTGAGGGAGGGGGAGTGGAGGAGTGAGGGAGGGTGGGTGAGGAAGGGTAGTGGAGGAGTGAGGGTGGGGGAGGGGGGGTAATAAAGGGCAGTGGAAAAGAAGTGTGAGTGAATGAGTGTGTGGAGGTGGGGTATATGGGTGAGTGTGTGGTGGTGGTGGTGGTGGTGGTAGTGGTGGTGGTAGGGGGGGTATGTGAGTGGAGAACAAAGGAATCTGCTGATAGGTTGGCGATTAAAAACTAGAAATTGAATTGTTGTTATGCAAATCAATTCAAATGCATCAGAAATTAATATGATTGAAAGCTCATATGTAGCTTTTGCAATCGAGTGAAAGCAATGCACGCTGTTGTAGTGCGGTCGTAGAATGTGGAAAAAAGTGGCAGAGGAGGAGGAAGCCAACATGGAGAAGGAATACAAGAAAGTAAGCATGCAGTGTCCCAAACATGCTCGCTTATATACCACATCTCAAACGCCCATCAACCAATCGAACGGCCTAACACATCAAAGGTCTGTTGCCATTGGCTGGCCGCCTAATGAGGCCGTAACTCCTCCCCCTGAGGCCTGTGTGAGTGGAGCAGTGAGGGTCACCTTATGCAGAGTGCTCTTTCGTGCTGATGATGATCCATGCTATGACGATGATGATGATGGTGATGATGATGATGATGGTGATGGTGATGATGATGATGGTGATGATGATGATGATGATGATTCGGATGACGATGTTAAATTTGGAAGGAAAGAAAACTCAATTTTATCTCATAGAAAAATAAGAATAACAATACTCATCATCATTATCATCATCATCATCATCATTATTATCATTCTATACAATGATGAAAGAATAAAATATACTCTGCAACAACAACAACAACAACAACAACAACAAGGCACAATCAGGAGTCTCACGCAGACAACCTCAATTAGAGGGCAGTCGAGGGCCTCAAGTTTCCACTCCTTCCAGCCACTATGAGGCCTTCGTGAAGACTCTGTCGCTGTGTTGTGTGGTGTGTTGTGTTATGTGGTGTGGTGTGGTGTGGTGTGGTGTGGTGTGGTGTTGTGTGGTGTTGTGTGGTGTTGTGTGGTGTGTTGTGTGGTGTGGTGTGGTGTGGTGTGGTGTGTTGTGTGGTGTGGTGTGGTGTGGTGTGGTGTTGTGTGGTGTTGTGTGGTGTTGTGTTGTGTGGTGTTGTGTGGTATGTTGTGTGGTGCTGTGTTATGTGGTGTTGTGTGGTATGTTGTGTGGTGCTGTGTGGTGTGTTGTTGTGCTGTGTTGTGTTTTTGTGTTGTGTGGTGTTGTGTTGTGTGGTGTTGTGTTGTGTGGTGTTGGCTGTGTTGTGTTTTTTGTGTTGTGTTGTGTGGTGTTGTTTGGTGTTATGTGGTGTGGTGTTGTGTTGTGTGTTGTGATGTGTGGTGTTTTGTGGTGGGTGGTGTTGTGTGGTGTTGTGTTGTGTGGTGTTGTGTGGTATGTTGTTGTGCTGTGTTGTGTTTTTGTGTTGTGTGGTGTTGTGTTGTGTGGTGTTGGCTGTGTTGTGTTTTTGGTGTTGTGTTGTGTGGTGTTATGTGGTGTGGTGTTGTGTGGTGTTGTGTTGTGTTATGTGGTGTTGTGTGGTATGTAGTGTGGTGCTGTGTGGTGTGTTGTTGTGCTGTGTTGTGTTTTTGTGTTGTGTGGTGTTGTGTTGTGTGGTGTTGGCTGTGTTGTGTTTTTGGTGTTGTGTTGTGTGGTGTTGTTTGGTGTTATGTGGTGTGGTGTTGTGTTGTGTGTTGTGATGTGTGGTGTTTTGTGGTGGGTGGTGTTGTGTTGTGTGGTGTTGTGTTGTGTGTTGTGTGGTGTTGTGTGGTGTTGGGTTGTGTGGTGTTGTGTTGTGTGGTGTTGTTGTTTTGTGTTGTGTGGTGTTGTTGTTTTGTGTTGTGTGGTGTTGTTGTGTGAGGTTGTGTGGTGTTGTGTGGTGTTGTTGTTTGAGGTTGGGTGGTGTTGTGTTGTGTGTTGTGATGTGTGATGTTTTGTGGTGGGTGGTGTTGTGTTGTTGTTTGAGGTTGGGTGGTGTTGTGTTGTGTTGTGTGGTTTTGTTGTGTTGTGTGGTGTTGTTGTGTGGTGTGGTTGTTGTTTGGAGTAGTGGTGGCATGCGACAACAGACACTAAAATCTTGTGCTCTGGAGCGCTTTGCAAATTCTGTAATTAAGACCTTCTTGTTTTTAGTGTTGTCTCTTTAAAAGGTGATGTTTCAGTGTGCCTAATGGAAAAGAACTAGAGGCTGCAATGGAATTCACTCACTCACTCACTCACTCACTCACTCACTCACTCACTCACTCACTCACTCACTCACTCACTCACTCACTCACTCACTCACTCACTCACTCAATCACCCACTCACTCGCACAGCAATATGTTACGATCAACACACTTGACTGGAGATTAACTTATGCAGTATTTATAACTCGCTAACTCTCCTGTAATAAAGACATATGGCTGCTGGTGGGAGGATGATGATGATGATGATAAGGATGCTTTTACTGAGTATGATGATGATGATGATAAGGATGCTTTTACTGAGTATGATGATGATGATGATAATGATGATGATAATAATGATGATAATGATGATTAGTATGATAATGATGATGATGATGATTAGTGTGAGGATGATGATGATGATGATTAGTATGATGATGATGATGATGATGATGATGATATTAGTATGATGATGATGATGATGTCAAGTAATTCTAAGATGGAAAGAAAGAGGAAGTGAGCAAATGTTTGGAACGATGAGGCTTTGCGAGACGCTTGAAGTCTCTGCAAGCTCCTGTGTCGAGTGTGTTGTTGTAGTGGTTGTTGTTGTTGTTGTTGTTGTTGTTGTTGTAGTGGTTGTTGTAGTGGTTGTTGTTGTAGTGGTTGTTGTTGTAGTGGTTGTTGTATTGGTTGTTGTATTGGTTGTTGTAGTGGTTGTTGTTGTAGTGGTTGTTGTAGTGGTTGTTGTTGTATTGGTTGTTGTTGTATTGGTTGTTGTAGTGGTTGTTGTTGTAGTGGTTGTTGTTGTAGGGGTTGTTGTAGTGGTTGTTGTTGTTGTGGTTGTTGTAGTGGTTGTTGTTGTAGTGGTTGTTGTTGTAGTGGTTGTTGTTGTAGTGGTTGTTGTTGTAGTGGTTGTTGTTGTAGTGGTTGTTGTAGTGGTTGTTGTTGTAGTGGTTGTTGTTGTAGTGGTTGTTGTTGTAGTGGTTGTTGTTGTAGTGGTTGTTGTAGTGGTTGGTTGTTGTTGTAGTGGTTGTTGTTGTATTGGTTGTTGTAGGGGTTGTTGTAGTGGTTGTTGTTGTAGTGGTTGTTGTAGTGGTTGTTGTTGTAGTGGTTGTTGTTGTAGTGGTTGTTGATGTAGTGGTTGTTGTTGTATTGGTTGTTGTTGTATTGGTTGTTGTAGTGGTTGTTGTTGTAGTGGTTGTTGTTGTAGTGGTTGTTGTTGTAGGGGTTGTTGTAGTGGTTTTTGTTGTTGTGGTTGTTGTAGTGGTTGTTGTTGTAGTGGTTGTTGTTGTAGTGGTTGTTGTTGTAGGGGTTGTTGTAGTGGTTGTTGTTGTAGTGGTTGTTGTTGTAGTGGTTGTTGTTGTAGTGGTTGTTGTTGTAGTGGTTGTTGTTGTAGGGGTTGTTGTAGTGGTTGTTGTTGTAGTGGGTGGTGTTTTTGTATTGAAGTTGTGTTGTGGTTGGTGTTGTTGTAATGGTTGTTCTATTAGTAGGTGGTGTTGTTGTATTAGGTAGTATTGTTGTAGTAAGTGGTGTTGTGGTAGTAGATGGTGTTGTTGAAGTAGGTGGTGTTGTTGTATTAGGTAGTATTGTTGTAGTAAGTGGTGTTGTGGTAGTAGATGGTGTTGTTGAAGTAGGTGGTGTTGTGGTAGTAGGTGGTGTTGTGGTAGTAGGTGGTGTTGTGGTAGTAGGTGGTGTTGTGGTAGTAGGTGGTGTTGTGGTTGTAGGTGGTGTTGTTGTAGTAGGTGGTGTTGTGGTAGTAAGGGGTGTTGTGGTAGTAGGTGGTGTTGTGGTAGTAATGGGTGTTGTGGTAGTAGGTGGTGTTGTGGTTGTAGGTGGTGTTGTGGTAGTAGGTGGTGTTGTGGTAGTAGGGGGTGTTGTGGTAGTAGGTGGTGTTGTGGTAGTATTTGGTGTTGTGGTA
>OX030959.1:10108753-10118753 GCA_943735955.1 Piscicola geometra | reverse complement strand
CCCCCTCGAATAAGAAGACATCCCCTCCGAATAAGAAGACATCCCTCCGAATGAGAAGACATCTCCTCCGAACAAGAAGACATCCCTTCCGAATAAGAAAACATCCCCCCCCAAATAAGAAGACATCCCCTCCGAATAAGAAGACATCTCCTCCGAAAAAGAAGACATCCCCTCCGAATAAGAAGACATCCCCTCCGAATAAGAAGACATCCCCTCCGAATAAGAAAACATCCCCTCCGAATAAGAAAACATCCCCTCCGAATAAGAAGACATCCCCTCCGAATAAGAAGACATCCCCTCCGAATAAGAAGACATCCCCTCCGAATAAGAAGACATCCCTCCGAATAAGAATACATCCCTTCCCAATAAGAAGACATCCCCTCCGAATAAGAAGACATCCCCTCCGAATAAGAAGACATCCCCTCCGAATAAGAAGACATCCCCCCCGAATAAGAAGACATCCCCTCCCAATAAGGAGACATCCCCTCCGAATAAGAAGACATCCCTCCGAATAAGAAGACATCTCCTCCGAATAAGAAGACATCCCCTCCGATTATGAAGACATCCCCTCCGAAAAAGAAGACATCCCTTCCGAAAAAGAAGACATCCCCTCCGAATAAGAAGACATCCCCTCCGAAAAAGAAGACATCCCCTCCGAATAAGAAGACATCCCCTCCGAATAAGAAGACATCCCCCCAAATAAGAAGACATCCCCTCCGAATAAGAAGACATCTTCTCCGAATAAGAAGACATCCCCTCCGAAAAAGAAGACATTCCCTCCGAATAAGAAGACATCCCCTCCGAATAAGAAGACATCCCCCCGAATAAGAAGACATCCCCCCCAAATAAGAAGACATCCCCTCCGAATAAGAAGACATCTCTTCCGAATAAGGAGACATCCCCTCCGAAAAAGAAGACATTCCCTCCGAATAAGAAAACATCCCCTCCGAATAAGAAGACATCCCCTCCGAATAAGAAGACATCCCTCCGAATAAGAAGCCATCTCCCCCGAATAAGAAGACATCCCCTCCGAATAAGAAGACATCCCCCCCCGAATAAGAAGCCATCCCCCCCGAATAAGAAGACATCCCCTCCGAATAAGAAGACATCCCCTCCGAATAAGAAGACATCCCCCCCGAATAAGAAGACATCCCCTCCCAATAAGAAGACATCCCCTCCGAATAAGAAGACATCCCTCCGAATAAGAAGACATCCCCTCCGAAAAAGAAGACATCCCTTCCGAAAAAGAAGACATCCCCTCCGAAAAAGAAGACATTTCCTCCGAATAAGAAGACATCCCCTCCGAAAAAGAAGACATCCCCTCCGAATAAGAAGACATCCCTCCGAATAAGAAGCCATCCCCTCCGAATAAGAAGACATCCCTCCGAATAAGAAGACATCCCCCCCAAATAAGAAGACATCCCCTCCGAATAAGAAGACATCTCCTCCGAATAAGAAGACATCCCCTCCGAAAAAAAAGACATCCCCTCCAAATAAGAAGACATCCCCTCCAAATAAGAAGACATCCCCTCCGAGTAAGAAAACATCCCCTCCGAATAAGAAGACATCCCCTCCGAATAAGAAGACATCCCCTCCGAATAAGAAGACATCCCATCCGAAAAAGAAGACATCCCTTCCGAAAAAGAAGACATCCCCTCCGAATAAGAAGACATCCTTCCGAATAAGAAGACATCCCCTCCGAATAAGGAGACATCCCTCCAAATACGAAGACATCCCCTTCGAAAAAGAAGACATCCTTTCCGAATAAGAAGACATCCCTCCAAATAAGAAGACATCCCCTCCCAATAAGAAGACATCCCCTCCGAATAAGAAGACATCCCTTCCGAATAAGAAGACATCCTCCCGAATAAGAAGACATCCCCCCCAAATAAGAAGACATCCCCTCCGAATAAGAAGACATCTCCTCCGAATAAGAAGACATCCCCTCCGAAAAAGAAGACATTCCCTCCGAATAAGAAGACATCCCTCCGAATAAGAAGCCATCCCCTCCGAATAAGAAGACATCCCTCCGAATAAGAAAACATCCCCCCCAAATAAGAAGACATCCCCTCCGAATAAGAAGACATCTTCTCCGAATAAGAAGACATCCCCTCCGAAAAAGAAGACATTCCCTCCGAATAAGAAGACATCCCCTCCGAATAAGAAGACATCCCCTCCGAAAAAGAAGACATCCCTCCGAATAAGAAGACATCCCCCCCAAATAAGAAGACATCCCCTCCGAATAAGAAGACATCTCCTCCGAATAAGAAGACATCCCCTCCGAAAAAGAAGACATCCCCTCCGAATAAGAAGACATCCCCTCCGAATAAGAAGACATCCCCTCCGAATAAGAAGACATCCCTCCGAATAAGAAGCCATCCCCCCCGAATAAGAAGACATCCCCTCCGAATAAGAAGACATCCCCCCCGAATAAGAAGACATCCCCTCCGAATAAGAAGACATCCCCTCCGAATAAGAAGACATACCCTCCGAGTAAGAAAACATCCCCTCCGAATAAGAAGACATCCCCTCCAAATAAGAAGACATCCCCTCCGAATAAGAAGACATCCCCTCCGAAAAAGAAGACATCCCTTCCGAAAAAGAAGACATCCCCTCCGAATAAGAAGACATCCTTCCGAATAAGAAGACATCCCCTCCGAATAAGGAGACATCTCTCCAAATAAGAAGACATCCCCTTCGAAAAAGAAGACATCCCCTCCGAATAAGAAGACATCCCTCCAAATAAGAAGACATCCCCTCCCAATAAGAAGACATCCCCTCCGTATAAGAAAACATCCCCTCCGAATAAGAAGACATCCCCTCCGAATAAGAAGACATCTTCTCCGAATAAGAAGACATCCCCTCCGAAAAAGAAGACCTTCCCTCCGAATAAGAAGACATCCCCTCCGAATAAGAAGACATCCCCTCCGAATAAGAAGACATCCCTCCGAATAAGAAGACATCCTCCCCAAATAAGAAGTTATCCCCTCCGAATAAGAAGACATCTCCTCCGAATAAGAAGACATCCCCTCCGAAAAAGAAGACATTCCCTCCGAATAAGAAGACATCCCCTCAGAATAAGAAGACATCCCCTCCGAATAAGAAGACATCCCTCCGAATAAGAAGCCATCCCCCCCGAATAAGAAGACTTCCCCTCCGAATAAGAAGACATCCCCCCCGAATAAGAAGACATCCCCTCCGAATAAGAAGACATCCCCTCCGAATAAGAAGACACCCCCTCCGTATAAGAAGACACCCCCTCCGTATAAGAAGACATCCCCTCCAAATAAGAAGACATCCCCTCCGAAAAAGAAGACATCCCCTCCGAGTAAGAAAACATCCCCTCCGAATAAGAAGACATCCCCTCCGAATAAGAAGACATCCCCTCCGAATAAGAAGACATCCCCTCCGAAAAAGAAGACATCCCTTCCGAAAAAGAAGACATCCCCTCCGAATAAGAAGACATCCTTCCGAATAAGAAGACATCCCCTCCGAATAAGAAGACATCCCTCCAAATAAGAAGACATCCCCTTCGAAAAAGAAGACATCCCCTCCGAATAAGAAGACATCCCTCCAAATAAGAAGACATCCCCTCCCAATAAGAAGACATCCCCTCCGAATAAGAAGACATCCCTTCCGAATAAGAAGACATCCCCTCCGAATAAGAAGACATCCCCTCCGAATAAGAAGACATCCCCTCCGAATAAGAAGACATCCCCCCCAAATAAGAAGACATCCCTCCGAATAAGAAGCCATCCCCTCCGAATAAGAAGACACCCCCCCCGAATAAGAAGACATCCCCTCCCAATAAGAAGACATCCCCTCCGAATAAGAAGACATCCCTTCCGAATAAGAAGACACCCCCTCCGTATAAGAAGACATCCCCTCCGAATAAGAAGACATCCCCTTCGAAAAAGAAGACATCCCCTCCGAATAAGAAGACATCCCCCCCCGAATAAGAAGACATCCCCTCCGAATAAGAAGACTCGATTTCTCGCAGAACATGCGGTTGCGTACGAACGTAATTCTTGATTGATTATTTTGCATTGCCGTGAGGGAATTGAGCAGCAATCGATTCGTTTCCTTCATATTCGATGACGACAGAATTTGGCTTATCTGGATGAGTGTATGTTGTACGAATGAAGTCGCCTGACGTGCTGTTAGGACCAACAAACACTTTAAAGTATATTTTCTTGATTATTCTTCCTCCATACTTTCGGCTCCCATACTGCCGCCATCTATAACCATCTGCCCTCCAATCACTTTTTCTCGAATCTTCTTGCCAAACATATAGATAAGTTGAGTGAAATCTCTTTATAAGCCGATCTATATTATTCATGTTCATTTAACTCCTCCCACTTTTTTCGATTGACAAATAAGTTGTTACACCTTTTGGAAGATGTAATGGAACAGAACAAGCTGGAAGATTCTCAAATAAATCAATAATAGCAGCATACATTCTTTAACGAAAATGAGACGAAAATAGTAAATGTGAAAGACAATAAAAGTAAATAAACTGAATTTTTAATATTTAGGTTTTTTTCAAACATTAGGAATTTGATATTTTAAAAATATCCATATAAATAAAATAAAATATCAATTTGTAAAAGGTAAAAAAAATGGATAAAATGCAGATGAACGTTCAAATTAAATGTGCATTTTACGTATCAAAGTGTTCTTTCTTCGTGTGCAGTTCACCTATAAGTTAAAGGTGAATGCACCAACACAGGGTTAGAGCCTATAACTTATAGGTTCTAACCCTGTGTTGGCGGATTCCAGAATGACCGTCTCTCGCAATGGTGATTAATTAGTTTTTCTAAAGAAAATTGTGAAATGAACGGTTTTGGGTATAGTATATTAAAGTTTTAGAATCGCAAGTCTAAATAAAAATTACATTCAATTAATTAAAATGTTTTTTGTGCGAATGTTGGTTGTTTTGAATCTGTCAAGGAATGGCCGCAGCAGACCAAGATGGCCGCAGGGAATCAAGTGAGCTGCGACATAAAGGAGAAATCCTTCCATAGCAGCAGCAGTACCAGCGTTGGCAAGGACTTCTCCTTCACCCTCATTCGCAGCCTCGGCACAGTGGCAAGACAGAAAATTGAGAAGAATGATGATTGTGTTTTGTGGTTTTGAGGATGATGTGGTGATGATTGGGTTGTGGTATGAGTGTTCGTACTGTGGTGATGATTGAATTTTTATTGGTGGTGATAGTGCATTTTTGGCGGTGATTGTCATGGTGGTGTGGGTGAGGTTGGATTATTGAGGTTGATTGTTTGTTTTTTATATTTAAATTGATATATATACATGTATTGGTAGGGGTCTAAAAACCGTTTTATTAAAAAAACTTATTTGAAAACGTTTATGATTTAGATAAAAAGCGCTGTATAAATAGCTATTATTGATTGATTGATTGATTGATTGATTGATTGATTGATCGGTTGATTGATTGATTGATTAATACTGAAGGCGTATCTATACAACTTGCTGTTTGTAGGATATCTATGAATATAATTATTTGCAATTAAAATATTAATATTATTTTAAAAGTAAAATATTCATATTTTTTGCAATTAAAATGGTTATATTTTTTAAAATTAAAATATTCATATTATTTATTTTAAAAAACATTTTATTCAAAATTGAAGAAAAATATTCAATATAATTATTTTTTTTAAAATTGATTATATTTATCTGTCATTAGATTTGCTGAAAAGTTGATTTTTATGTTACTTCCAATTGTAGTATTATTATTTTATCATCTAACATTTTTATGAGTCAAGAAAATTTTAAGATAAAGCTTCAAAAATAGATAATATAATTTTCGTGAGTTTGATTTGATAATTGCGAAATGTACGTTACCTGAAAAACTGTATTCAAACACAATTAGATGAAAATCATTGTTTCATCATTGAAAGAAATTGTTTTAAAGCTAATTTTTCTTGTTCTTAAAAATATATGACTAACTCATAAGATTAAAATTGGAAATAGTTTTTATAAATAGCAGTTATGCAGAGTAACATTTTAAATGAAGCAGTGATGACGAAAGGAGTGATGCCATTCGACAAGGACAGGCACTTGAAGCAGCTCCTCAAGATTGGCGAATGCTCCCAGAGTTCTGTTTCCGAAAGAGCACTAAAGTTGTTGGCGCCTGATGCCTCCCAGCACGAACAGGCCCCATCAGAGGACCTTGCAAGCACTAATGCCAATGTTCCAAGCAACACGCAGCAAACCAACCACTTCAGGCAAACTTCGTACTCTGAGGAGAATGCTCTAACGATGCCCAACCAGCCCAGAAGTCAAGACAACCGCCATAAAACACACCAAGCTGGCAACAAGATGATCATTGGCCGAAACACTGGCAAGAGTGGTGACAGGATGGTGGAGCAAATGCAGCAGTTGGGACTGGCTGAGGCACAACAGGGTTGGTAACTTGTTGCACCTTTCTTATCTGTTTCTGCACTGTCATCATCATCAGCAGCAGATTATCCCATTATGCATGCCAGCTTCAATGCAATCCGACCACAAGGCATTAGCAATGTTTTTTGTGCATGATGGTGTGGCAGAGATCTAGAACAACAATAGGAAATCCAACATCTTTGTGTATTGGCATTGCAGTCAATATTCATGTCTTGAGCCTGCTGCTCAAAAATACTTTTCTTCACCCCCAACAAGTGTAGCATGCGAGCAACTATTTAGTTCTGCAGGCAAATCTACGCAGATCGTCGCTGCAACCTTCTTGGTTAAAATGTTTAAAAACTTTTATTTCTGGCTTACAAAATTCGTCTGTTTGGATTTAATTATTAAAAAGAAATTGGCATCATTCAATACTATTTTTGCTTATAGTAAACTTATGTAGACCATTTGTTTTATTGAAAAACTTGTATTGTATTGTATTTCAAACTGTTCCACAATTAAACATTTTAATCGCTGTTAATCATTCGATTAAAAATTTTAATCGTGCGTTAATCGTGTTTGAACCCAATGTTTTTAGCATATATAAAATTAGTATAAAATATTATTTTAAAAAGATTTTCTCACAAATGTAATAAAAATTTCATCAGAATTTATTTATAAAAGTAATCCACATATTAAAGAATAAAAACGAACCCATAAATGATTAAAAATGTAATTGTCACACATCCTTTTTGAGTCAGTTACTTAAGCAAACAAGTTTTGCAACATTTGTTGGATCTAAAGAAACTTTTCTTGCTAACTATGTCTCCTGACAAGCTGAATAGACGTTCACATGGAACTGTACATGCAGGAGATGACAAGTACTTTCTTGCCAGTTTCGCAAGAGCTGGATATGACCCTTCGTGTTGTTGCCACCAATAAGAGGACAACTCTCAAAGCCTACATCAGATTCTTGTTTATAACGTTGAATTATTGACTTATTAATTATTGAGGTATCTTCATCTTCAGAATCTGAAGTTACATGTGTTCATAGTCTCTTGTTTGGTGAAGGCTGGATATTTTTGAAGGTTTTTTTCCTTCTACTAGTTTATTTAACTCTTTCATTTGTTTAAAGACATTTTACATTTTTTATCATGGTTCTAATGATGTGGCAATTCTTAATCATTGGATATTCTCATTAAACTTTCTCTGCTCCAGTTTAGAAATAAATTTCTCTTTAAAACGAATGGCATAACTTTGATCATTCTCTGAACTGCATAGTTCTTGTGTGAGGTGACAAATTGCAAGTGAACTTATTGAACAACAAGTAATCATTACTTAGTAATGAGAAGCTTTTGATGGAATGCCCCCATTCTTTTGTTGACAGTAAATTGAGAGAGTGTTTGTGTTCACTTGCTGGCAATGTAGCCAACACAGCGACTTTACAATCAATTAGTCTCCTACAATCAAACAATCAATCAATCACAGGCATTTATATAGCGCATTTTATCGAATTCAAAAGCGCTTTTCTAATTAATTTGTTATATAAAACTGTTTTAGACCACTACCAATATATGTATATATATCAATTTAAATATAAAAAAAACAATCAACCTCAATAGTCCAACCTCACCCACACCACCATGACAATCACCGCCATAAAAGCACTATCACCACCAATAAAAATTCAATCATCACCACAGTACGAACACTCATACCACAGCACAATCATCACCACATCATCCTCAAAACCACAAAACACAATCATCATTCTTCTCAATTTTCTGCCTTGACAGATTCAAAATAACCAACATTCGACAAAAAACATTCTGATTAATTTAATTTAATTTTCATTTAGACTTAAGATTCTAAAATTTTAATATATTATACCCAAAACCGTTTATTTTACAAATTTATTTATTTATTTGAGCGGCTGCCAAAGATATTATTAGTTAATTCCTATCATCGTTTTGAATTCCAACGGGCTGGCACATCCTTATTAAAGAAAGATCATGAGTTAAGAACTGGAATCATTAATAATTATTCAGTTGAATACAATTTACTGAAAGAATGTCTTGAAGAACATATATTACTGAAGTATATCAATATATTAACAACGTCAACGGGTCTGCCATCCCTTGCAGTCCAAGTTACTATGGCATTGGCGGTTGCGTCACTTTTTCAATATGAAAAATAGCAAAAACTTATGACTCAATTCGGTGAAATTGAATGTGATGCAACTTTGAAAACTTGAGTTCAACGAAATGTAATTTTTGTAGCGCAAAACATTCAAATAAGTACAAAAATGTATAATTTTAATACATTTTGTAAACTGCTGTAAAAGTTTCAAATGCATCCACATTTTTAAATGCGTAATTTTTTTTAAATGCGTTAATTTTTATCAAATGCGTTAATTTTTTTTAAATGCGTTAATTTTTTTCAATGCATTAATTTTTTTTAAATGCGTAAATTTTTTTTAATGCGTTAATTTTTTTTAATGCGTTAATTTTTTTTAATGCGTTAATTTTTTTTAATGCGTTAATTTTTAAAATGCGTTAATTTTTAAAAATGCGTTAATTTTTTAAAAATGCGTTAATTTTTTTTAATGCATTAATTTTTAAAAAATGCGTTAATTTTTTAAAATGCGTTAATTTTTTAAAAATGCGTTAATTTTTTTTCAAATTCGTTAAAATGTTTATTTGTCTTTTTTTGCATTGCATTGTATTGCATTGCATTGCATTTTATTGTATTTTATTGTATTGTATTGTATTGTATTGTATTGTATTGTGTTGTATTGTATTGTATTGTATTGTATTGTATTGTATTGTATTGCATTGCATTGCATTGTATTGTATTGTATTGTTTTGTATTGTTTTGTATTGTGTTGTATTGTATTGTATTTTATTGTATTGTATTGTATTGTATTGTATTGTATTGTGTTGTATTGCATTGTATTGTATTGTATTGTATTGTATTGTATTGCACTGTATTTTATTGTGTTGTATTGCATTGAATTTTATTGTATTTTATTGTATTTTATTGTATTGTATTGTATTGTATTGTATTGTTTTGTATTGTATTGTGTTGTATTGTATTGTATTGTATTGTATTGCATTGCATTTTATTGTATTGTATTGTATTGTATTGTATTGTATTGTATTGTATTGTATTGTATTGTATTGTATTGTATTGTATTGTATTGTATTGTATTGTATTTTATTGTATTGTATTGTATTTTATTGTATTGTATTGTATTGTATTGTATTGTATTGTATTGTATTGTATTGTATTGTATTGTATTGTATTGTATTGTATTGTATTGTATTGTATTGTATTGTATTGTGTTGTGTTGTGTTGTGTTGTGTTGTGTTGTGTTGTGTTGTGTTGTGTTGTGTTGTGTTGTGTTGTGTTGTGTTGTGTTGTGTTGTGTTGTGTTGTGTTGTGTTGTGTTGTGTTGTGTTGTGTTGTGTTGTGTTGTGTTGTGTTGTGTTGTGTTGTGTTGTGTTGTGTTGTGTTGTGTTGTGTTGTGTTGTATTGTATTGTATTGCATTGCATTTTATTGTATTGTATTGTATTGTATTGTATTGCACTGTATTGTATTGTG